>CBVK0100135612.1:0-14301 GCA_900067695.1 Picea abies
CTTTGGACGCCCCATCAAAGAAAATTGTGGATAAATTTTGAGACCGCCACTAAGACTGAAAAGTGCCATCATCATCTCTTATGCGCCAATCCGGATTGACAGTTTGAGGGGAGAGGGGATGCTTACACGGATAAGGCACAAGAGGGCCTAGCCATCTCTTTTCCTCGGGCAATAATGAAGGATCCTCTTTAAAATATTGTTGTTGGGACGCTTCCAGGAGGAAGGATTTAGCTTTTGCGGATACTTGCAATGGGGAGTGCCTCAGCTCTTTGAAAATCAAATGATTGCGTGCCAACCAAAGCTGCCAACATACATATTTGGGAATTGTTGTCCAGATTTTGCGCCAAAAAGATTTGGAGGGGATTCGTTGGGGGTAGAAAAGACTCCAAGAGGCAAAGAGGTCCGCAACAGAATTCTGGGGCTGGAATGAAATCTGAAAGTCCTGTAGAATGAGTCCCCAGACCTCTTTAGCAAAAATGCATTCCATGAAAAGGTGTTGGGTTGTTTCGGAGTTATTGTTGCATAACACGCATCTATGAGGCCCCACTATGTTCCTTTTCTCCAGGTTATCTCTCGTTAGAAGTTTATTGTGCACCGAGGTCCAGAAGAAGAAGTTCACTTTTGGTATGGCTAGAGGTTCCCAGACATTTTTCCAGAAAGCCGGAGTTTGACTGTTGTTTCTTGAAGCCTGCAAGATTCTATATCCTCCTGTTGTGGTGTATACACCTGTCTGGCCCCAACCCCATCTATCTTTCATAGTTCTATTGATAGGGGCGGCGTCCTCGAGCAAATCTACGAGTGTGGATTGTTGCAGGGATAACCAGGCTGGGACTCCATGAAAATCCCATCCTGCCCAATCTCCATGCTCATCCCATTTCGAGAGGTCATATAAACTGTTGACTCCTGCTCTCTCCATCCAGTCTATGAGATCTATTATGTCCACGTTTTCGGCCAGTGGTTCTCTTCCCATGATGCGATCGAGCCATAGATGCGTGCATTTGCCATTGCCAGGTATTTTGTAGACCGATTTTTTAAAGAAATTGCTACTTTTGCAGCACAATTTCCACACCTGCGTACTGCTCACTGTGCTGTCGTTTTGAAGGTTGCTGAGAATTTTGTTGGGCCTGTATTTTGCACGCAGGGTGACGCTGACCAGGTGCATGGGTTCGTGGATCAACTTCCACAGAATCTTTCCTCCCAGCGCTAAGTTGACAAGTGCGGGGTCTCTGATTTGCAGCCCACCCTTTGCCATGGATTTTTTAACAACTTCCCAGCTCACCAAATGCATTTTTTTTTCGTTGCCCTTCCCTCCCTGCCACATGAAATCTCTGAGAAGTTTGGAGATCTGTTCCATCACGTTTCTTGGTGCGAGTAGAAAAGCTGCCTGGAAGATTGGAAGCGCAGACAATAGGGATTTGATTAAGATTACTTTGCCTGCCTTAGTCAACCAGTAGCCTCCCCACGCAGAGATTTTGGATTTGATTTTAGAAATGACATCGCTCCAGAGCGATCTTTTGTTGATGCCAGAGATGATGGGAAGGCCGAGATACTTAAACCTATCCCATTTTGTTTGGCCTTTGAACCCAAGGAGTGTGGTGATGCCTGTAAGTTCAGGCTGGCCTATATTCCAGCTGAAGACTTCGCTTTTGCTCTCGTTGACAAAAGCTCCCGAAACTCTACAATAATTTCTAAGGATTGTGTCAAAAGCTTTGGCAATTCTGATGGAGGCTCCCCCGAGGAGGAGAGAATCGTCAGTGAAGAGTGAATGGTTCAGAGGTTCTACTCCAGTGGACGGTTTAAGACCCGGAATGTTGCCAACTAATCTTTCAGCAGTGAGCTTTCGACTAAGGGAATCAGCCATTAAGATGTATAGGAAAGGGGAGAGAGGGCATTCCTGCCTGATTCCTCTCTGAGCTTGGAAAAAATTGGTTGGGCGGCCATTGACTAGGGGGGCAATCCACGAATTGTCAATGCATGATTTTATTAGCTGAACAAAGTGAGACGAGAAGCCAAAGGAGAGTAGAACATTGCAAAGGAAAGAGCGATTGACTCTGTCAAAAGCATTCACCATATCTAATTTTATCAACATACCTTTCTCTTTTCATTGTTTGCTTGAATGCATTGTCTCCTAGACTTGGATTACATTGTCCAGAATGTGCCTACCTTCCACAAAACCACCTTGAGGACTGGAGATCAATCTTTTTAGCAGCGGCTTGATCTGATTTGCTAGCAGTTTTGCCAGAATCTTATAGGAAGCGTTACACAACGATATGGCCCTGAATCTTGCAAATGAATCAGGGCTGGAGTCTTTGGGGATTAAATCAAGGTAAGTGGAGTTGGTTCCTCCACCTACCTTGGCTTTTTTCATAAACCCACTTATCATTTTCTGGAGATCATCCTTGATAATATGCCAACAAGATTTGTAGAAATGGATTGTAAATCCATCAGGCCCTGGTGCCTTGTCTGCATCCATGGACCAGATAACTTTAATGATTTCTTCCTCAGAGGTTGGTCTACAAAGGATTGTGTTGTCTTCCGGACTGATGAGGGAAGGGATGTTAGAGAGGAAGTCAGTAGTCTCCTCTTCGTTGCTTTGAGTACCTTCTCTGTATAAATTCCTGAAATGGGTTTCTGTGGCAGCTTTGACTTGATTGAAGCCTTTGCAGACTTGGCCCTCCACTGTTTTGATTTCTGCTATATGATTCCTGGACAGTCTCGCTCTATATTGCCGGTGGAAGAAGGAGGTGTTCCTATCCCCAGCCTTCAGCCAGAGACTTCTCGATTTGAGTCTCCAGTATTCTTCTTCCTTTCGAAAAGATTGATATGTTGATCGTTGTGCTTTTATTTCTTTTTCCAGCAGCTCTACAGTGATATCTTTTCGTTTCATTTTTGTTTGCAGGGTCTACAGTGACTACACTGCTTCTCTTCTTTGTTCGGTAGGAGTAGGGGTTGATTTCTTTATCCAGTCCTTTAGAGCTTGTTTTGTAGCTTTCAGCTTTTGCTCCCACACATAACTTGAGGATCCAGAAAAGGATTTGGCCCAAGATGTTTTCACTATCTCTATAAAACCATCTCTCTTGATCCATAGAGGGTTGAATCGGAAAGGAATAGGGCCCAGGTCTTCTTCCTCTTCCAGGAGAAGCTGTATTGGCTTATGATCTGAGGTAAGTTTTGGCAGGATTTTGGTGATGGTGATCTTTTTGTTCATCATTATGGAGCTTTGTACCAGGAATCGATCTAATTGAGCAGAAATGTGATCCTGTCCCACCCTATTATTGGACCAAGTATAAATGCCTCGAACTGGGTTGAAGTCTAAAAGATCCCAAGTCTGAGTGAGCTCCTCCACCTTGGCCAGCATGGGGTCTCTGGTGCTGGAGCCCCCCCTCTTTTCTTTTGCTTTCATTACAATATTAAGGTCCCCGTCTATGATGATATTGCTAGGAGAAGTCTCCTATAAAAAGATAGAGAGAGAATTCCAACATTCTCGTTTTTCAGAGTAGGAGACAGGTACATAAAGATTGAAGAGAGAGATGGACAACTTACTTGCTTTGTGCTTCAGTTCTATGAAAATCCAGTGCTGGGTTTCATGATGCTTATTCAAATGGAATAGGTCTTCGGTCCAAAGAGTTTCCAATCCTCCAGAGGTTCCCCTTGAACTGACTACTTTGCCTGATCTTTTATTCCACTTTGAACTACTGATCTCTAGAAGGGCTTGCCCTTCTATTTTGGTCTCTTGGAGCATGAGAATATCTGAGGGATCTGCTTTCAAAAGGTCCTTTACTGCTTCTATTTTGGAGGGATTTCCCAGTCCTCTACAGTTCCGGTATTTCGCCCAATAGACATTTCTATTGTAGACTGGCTTCCTTGTGTTTTGAGCCTTTCTGCCTCCTCCTCCCTCTTTTCTTTGCGGGATTTCCTTCCTGCTTTTTTCGAAGGATGCTCATAGGTTTCATCCTCTGAAGAACCTAAGCTTTCCACTGGTTTTTTCCTTGCGATTTATGTGTATGAGGGATTGGAGGGGCTGCCTTGAATGGCTTCAATCTGTATTGGTTCCCCTCCCTCTTTGTTTGAGGGTGGTGTGTCTGCCTGTTCCACGTTCTCTTGGGTTGGATTTACTTGATTGTTCTGCGCACTTACTGTCCCACTTGGAATTGCTTCCGCTTCTTGGCCTATTCTGGAGCTTCTAGGTCCTCTGGTCATCTTGCCTTTACCTGTGCCTTTTTTTGTGATTGCATTTTTTTGGACTAGGGTCCATTGTTCCCCATTTTGTTTGTCTACTTGTTCCTCAGCCTTCTTCTTGCAATGCTTTGCAAAGTGTCTGTGCCCATGGCAATGTCTGCATTTAAAAGGTAGTTGTTCGTAGTCCAACTCCTGGACATGCGTCCACCCTGCTACATTGAGCTTGATTGCTTCCGGTAGCCCCTCTTCTAGATCCACTTCTACGCAAATACGAGCACAAGAATACTGATCGTTTCTTGCTGCTTGGTCTATGTATTTTCCCAATGCATTGCCAATAATTTGGAGGGATTTTTTATTCCAGCAGTGGAGAGGTAAATGAGGGAGCCTGACCCAAACTGGGACAGCAGAAGAGACATCTTGGGTAGGATCAAAATATGGCGTCCATTTGTTTAGGTAAAGGCCCTGGGGTCCCATAAAGTATGGCCCATTTATGAAGATTACTCCTCTGTCATCTAGGTTTTCGAAGACAAACACAAAGAAACCCTTACCTACGAAAAAACTTTTGATTCCCTCTTTGATCAATGGCTTCCAGTTCCTTTGAGTCCACTCTTCCACCATTTTGGGAGAAGGCCAGAGGCCCGTGAACTGTCCTATGAGGCCTCTCTCAGCCAGGTTCAAGGCTGCTTTGCAGGTTTCTTCTTCCGGAAGGGCCACCGAAGGGATTGAATCCAATTTCTTTACGAACTTCTGCTAAGTCGCAGTGGGAGGGCGCTTAGGGCCAACAACGACCATGGTTCTGAATGCAAGAACCTCCGGAGGCGGATCGGGATCCTCGGAGGCATCCATGGTCTGAAGGAGCGTAGCAGGATGGATGGGAGGGCGCAGAGGCCTCAGGGGCGCGCTGGAGAAGCCAACAGACCTAGCGCGGGCATACTACAAGGGTACTACTAAATTTGTTTTTAAAATGTACTATTAAATGGAGAATAAAATTAATTTATGTTAATTTAAAATATTGAATATAATATAGCTCGAATTTTTTTATTATTTTTTACAAGATATTAAATTTATTTTTAAAATGTAATTATTAATGGAGATTAAAATAAATTTATGTTTATTTAAAATATTGAATATAATATAGCCAGAAATAAGTTATGATAACCTTAGTTTTTAAAAAGCACAATGAAATCTGCGTTTAAAACTTTCCATAAATATGGAAGAAAATAAAATTATACTAATTTAATATATTTGTTGTATTATCGACTAGCTTGACATCATTAGGCATAATTATAATAATATATAATTCTCGTGTAGGTAAGACTCGAGTTTAGATATAGTTCACATCATTATTTTCACCCTTGGGGCATAAATCAATTAACTAAAATCAAACTTGGATGGTGGATTGAATTGCTTCAAAAATGAGTAGAAATCAATGCATGGTGAAGAGGGATTGTATTTCTTAATTTTAGTCTTAGTTCAAATTAAATTGAAAAGAAAAAGAAAAACATAATATTGTAAAGATACTGCAAGCTATGGTATTGAATTGTGGTAACAAATCTATGGGAAGATATGTAATGGGTATACTCATTTGTAAAAAGGTTGTAACAAGACTCTAAAACCACATTTTCTAATGATGTCAAAAACATTGAGAGGCAAAAACCCCATATGCGAGAACCCTAACCTTAGCATGAAGTTAGCATTAAGCTATTTCGAAAAAAAAGGTGAGAATTGCTAGGACCATAACTCTTTAATTGGTGCTATGTTTTGGGTCTTATTTAGCTCATTGTAAATAAAATTAATAGACTTAGTGGGTTCTCTAGACATTGGGTGTAAACATTGTGAAAAAAGCATGAGAAGGCCCCAAAAATGTGCTAGAAAATCATGGCCTAGAAATTTTTAATAATGGGATTGTTCCTAAGATGGCCACCTAGATCAATGTTTCCATTTGAGTAGAAATGACCCCCATTGCATCAAGTTCCTATACTAGATGGGGGGATTTATGTTTGATATGGTTCCCAGTGTACCACTTGCCATGGTGAAGAAGTTGTACTGCTTGGCAACCCAATAGAATTGTATTTTCTGCTAATGGGTGCTCTTGAAATTAGTGTCCATGATCCAATCCATTATAGGTTCCCAGTGTACCACTTGCCATAGTGAAGAAGTTGTACTGCTTGACAACCCAATAGAGTTGTATTTTCTGCTAGTGGGTGCTCTTGAACTTAGTGTCCATGATCCAATCCATTATAGCTTGCTCAATGCAGTTAAGGTTAAGCTCAATAATGTTCAAGTGATTTGCTAGCATTGAGGTGTCCAATAGAGAAGGAAAGTACAATTCAAGCAATGCCACATCAAATATAAGGTTTAAGTCAAGGAAGGGCGGAAGATTCAATTTGAAAGCATTCTCACACACAACCTTGGTGATGGTGTGAGGTATGTATTGGAGTGGTTTGAACTTCTTATGTGGCCACACAAGTCGTTATTTCTATAAATACAACTATACCTTGTCACCACTTGAGACTTGTGGAAATTGATGTTGATTCTCTCATTGTTTGCACTTGCCTTTGGATTTCTACATAACATCATGAACTTGTCATTAGATGTGTTATATTTGTTCAAAATTTTTTGTATGAGCATGGGAGGTATATTTCGATTGATGCAATATGCTACATCAATTAGGTTCAATGGTTGGAACCCAAAGAATGCAACATGGCCAATAGGACTATGAAGATCTCTATTGTAGTTGCATTCAACATAAGGAAGACTTTCATCCCATGTATGTGGATACTCAGAATTGCACATCTTGAGGATGTGTACAATCATCCTATTAACTATCTTTGTCTATCCATCATTTTGAGGCTAGAATGAAATGATATGTTCAGTTTGGCATCCATTAGGGACAACTAGACCAAAAGACACTTAGGAACTTGTTTTCCCTATTAAAAAAAATGTTCTTTGATAACCCAAAATGAACCCAAACATGCTTGAAGAAGATCTTAGCAATGGATTTTATTGTGACACTCTTCTTGTAGGGTACTGAATTTCCATCTTAGAGAACTAATCAACAACCATAAAAACAAAATCATTACCATGCTTAGTTGAGGGAAAATCTAACACAAAATACGTGGAGACTGACACTTGTAGTGTCCCCAAGGCCGAGCCTTGTTGCAAATCATGAATATGAAATGGATTGTAAACATGTTCTATAGGCTGGTGAGCCAAGTTTTGTATAAGATGGTAGGCTTATGTGTTTATTAGGCCAGGGAGCCTAAGTGTTGAAGGCCAGGAGCCTTTTGTTGTACTTGTATGTATGCATAATGATTAATAAAATATAAACACCGCCAGGTGCAGACCGACCACGATGAAGATGAATGAGTGAAGGGGGACTGAGCGTCCACAGAATGGGCAAGGGATTAGGGGATGGAAGGTGGGAAAAGGGGCTAAGTGTTGAGCCTAGGGGGGCTTAAGCCTGGGAATAATATTTTAATATTATTTCCCAAAAGACATGTGTATTTTATTTTATCCTAAGTTCCTGGCAAGGGAAAAACGTGCAAAAGGGATGCATGCTATGGGAACGTATGCATTTTCCAGGGTGACTAGTGTCAACCCTGGTGCATGCAAATATAATAGCCGAGATGAACCGTGTGAGGGGGATCTTCTCCATTCTACCCGACCGACCGAGCGGGAACCCGTCGGATCTCTGCAAGAATACCCTCATACAATCCCGAAACCAAAAAAACCGTGAGACTATCCCGTGATTGCTGAACCTGTTTGGGAAGCGCGTGTCTGTTTTCCGAACTGGCTGTCACGGCCACGCAGTGCTGGACTGTGCATGGCATACTGGCTAGAGTAAGCTCGTGCTGAGCTTGTGTATGACCTCTCTTCTGGTGAGGGAGGCGACTGTGGTTGGAAGAGGCAGGTTGTTAGGCCTGTGAGCAACTCTTTCCAGGTGAAAGAGTTTATTGGGAAGTGGTTTCTTCCAAAGAGTGCCCAGCACTAGCTACGGGCTCTGAGACTTCCTGATCTGGCCTATTGCCGAGACCCAGAGAGGGAGGTTAGCACCGATGGACTATGCGTGTGAAGGTGTATACTCCCGGGCAGAACATGCATGTGGGGAATGAGAGTCTGGTAGTAGTGGGCGTAAGATGGCATCTTTGGGAAGAATCCTTCCAGATATTTCTGGGTTGTTTTCCCTATAACCTCAGCCTAGCCTAGGATTCCTTGCCTTGGGGTGGAGCTCAGTCCCAGCTCGGGGGTGACCCACTGTTGAGATGATGAGCAGTGCGGTCTAAGGCTGGGAGGTTTGTGGAAGGCCTGCACTTGGTTGGTGGATTTCACTACTGTCACAAGATAAGTATCTAACTATGCTCTTATCACATTTTGGCATGACTGTGATGTATATATTACGTATCATGTTTTCCGCTGTGTATATGAATTACTGTTAGATGCTATGGATTGTTTCATTGTAGCCATAAATTATACGTTTTACTCCGAGTTAAATGTATTTTCTTTTCTTGAATGCATGTGATTATATAATGCCTGTACGAATTATGTGAAAGTGATTTAAATGGGTAATCAGAGCGTTTATAAGCCCAGATTTTGGAAATGGGTGTGCTACAAATTGGTATTAGAATGTTACCTAGTGAGTTAAAAGCTCTGGGTAGGAAAAAAGGTACACTACAACACTTGAGGCTCATCTGGAGTGGACAAAGGAGTGTACAATCCCTATTTCTTGATTGCAGATTTAGTAATGGTAGAGGAAGTGCATGATCTAATATATCTATTGACTTAATGTTGAATATTTGGCAAGTAGAAGCACTTTTGTATCACCACCATTGTCCTCCCCACGCTAAAATGCCCCAACACATGACTATAGTATGTCTCCCAAATCATCTTCTCACGCTCACCAGAAGGAACACAAAGATGGCCCAAAAGGTACAAAAGTTCATCCTAGAGGTGAAAAATTGAAACTTGTTTACTTGCAAACAATGTATGGTATTTAAAAATTATTCAATATTGATGTTGTATATTCAAGGACACTCTAAGGTTTCATGTTTGCAATAATTCAAGACTGTGCACAATTTTTCAATTGGAGGTCAAATGAGGTACTAAGAAACTCAATTGGTACTTCCATTCTTATACTTGATGTTCAAGTGGAATTGTTAAAGGTATGTGGATCATTTCTAATGGTAGTCATTTTGTAACTTGCCTTTCATCTACATAAGTTGTAGAGGCATGTGGTCAATGTGGATATATATGGAAGTGCATGATCTAATATATCTAATTACAACATGTCAAAGCTTTGGCTACAGAAAGAACTTTTACAATTTTGTCATTATCTTCTCTTCACTAAAATGCCCTAACACGCAACTATTGTGTGCCTCCCAAATCATCTTCTTATGCTCGCCTAAAGGAACATAGGGATGGACCAAAAGGTACACAAGTTCATCCTAAAGGTTAAAGACTTAAAATTGTTTACTTATGAATAATGCATGGCATGTAGAAATGAAGCCAAGATTGATGTCATATAGTTGTGGCCACTCTGAAGTCTTGTGTTTGCAAGAATTGAGGATTGTGTGCATCTCCATAATTGGAGGTCATATGAGGTACTTTGCAACTTAGTTGGTGCTTACCTTATTGTACTTGATGTTCAAGTGGAATTGTTAAAGGTATGTGGACCATTTATAATGGTGGTCATTTTGCAACTTTCCCTACATCTGCATAAGTTGTAGAGGCATGTGGTTGGTTTGGATATATGTTTCCTTTCCTAGAATATAATTCTTCCACTGCTAGCATGCCTCAACAATGGAGTAAATCTCCTTGTCATAGGTGGGGTATCTATGAACCATATCATAGAATGTCTTGTTGCAATAGGCCACTAGATGTCCATGTTGTGTGAACATTGCAACAATGACCTAATGTAAGGCATATGTCTTGATTTCAAATGTAAGTTTCAAATTTGGTGGAATTAGGACTAGTGTCATGCAGAGGCGATGCTTCAACTCCTCAAAAGATTTCTATTGTTCCAAGACCCAAACATACTAACCTTAGCTCCAACCTCGACCACTTGACTTGGAGGGAAAGTGATATGAGAGAACCCAAACATAAACTTATGGTAAATTTTGGAAAGGATTAAGAAGCTACAAAGATTCGTTAGTGTCTTTGGGGCCCACTAGTGATGGATGACTTGAATCTTTGTTAGATCCACATGTGCACCATGCTCATCCACAATTTACCCCATATCAAATTCTCTACATGCAAATTGAACACTTGATATCTAGGTTGGTGTGTAGCTTGATTTTTGTTGTAGTGTACTCAACACCTAGTGAATGTGCTTCAAATGCTCTTCTCATATGTCGTTGAAGATTAGAATATTGTCTAAGTATACAATCACAAAAGAGTTGGTGAATGGCCACAAAATATTGTCCATCATCCTCATGAATGTTGTTAGTGCATTAATAAAGTCAAAGGCATGATAAAACACTTAAAGAGACCTTCCTTAGATTTGAAGGTTTTCTTCCACACACTAGTTGGTTTGATTGGCCCTTGGTGATAACCTGACTTAAGATCAATCTTATAGAAAAGCTTGGCATCTTTGAACTAATAAAAAATATCATAAATATGTTAGGATATTTAGACATTTAGAAGTTAGTTGATGAACTCGGTCTAATGTGTCTTTAGGTAAAAGTGTGTTTCTTTAGTATAAATTAGTGTGCATTTGTAGTTATATAATCCGATGGTCATGATATGCTCTAGACATAGAGTGATTCAACGACTCATATTCTTCTTAATACTAATGACTATTGATCCATGGCTTGACACATGATTGGTCCATGATCTCTATTTAAAGAGCATGGAAGGTCATTTATTGAAGATCAATTGTGAGAAACTCTCTTATGTATAGATTTATCTTTTGCATTAATATATTTTCTCAAGTGGTCACGTTGGTTGGGGTCGTGGATTGTTTCCCTCTTAGAGGGTTTTAACCACATAAAAACATTGGTGTTATGATATTTGATCTGGTTCTATGAGTGGTTACTTAAGGTGTTCATCCTCTATGGGAATACCCTGTTATGTTAAACATGGTATCATAGCCCATTTAAAGACCTACTCACATTGTTGATCAAAATCTTGAACCCGTGTGGCCGCATTTATGGGTTCTACAAATTTTATTCATTTTTGGGCTAAGTGGACTATTCCATTGCATCTGGAGCACTGCTTTTAGTTGGAAATGATTTTCATTTCACTCAAAAAAAAATTTGTTTGCCCAATATATGACCGTTTTTGTTAGATTCGGAGGTATAAAGTTTGAATACATTTTTTTTAATTAATATTTTGATTTTATTTCTCGGTTTGTTTCTATTTCTAGTCTGTGTATATTCTTTGTCGTGCGCTCTATTCAATCTCGACAAATCAGAAACAAAGAGGAAAGTGTTTTATTTTCTCTGTGTGCTCTTTCATATGTGCTTTATGTGAGCTTAACAAGTAAAAAATAGGGAGAAAGACTTGCATTTTCCAATTAGGTTAATGGAGATCTAACCCCATTATTGTTGAGATTCAAATCTTTTTATCTTCAAAATTTTACTTGTTTATAGTGTTTGATTTTTTTTTAAGGAAAAAACAAGGTTTTGGGGGTAAGCACACACTTCGAGGAGGAGAGTTAAAAACAAACCTCCTATCTAATTTTTTATATGTTAAGTATTAGCTCACTTGGTTTAAAGTTAATTTATTTATAAGAGGTCTTGAGTTCAAGTTTTTTTTATTTTTTTAATTTACTTTTTGAAAAAATTCATACAAATTTGAGTTATTTCATACATTTATTGTAAATTGCATTTCACTTAAGTTCTAAATGTGAATTACTATAAAGTAACTTTAATATTATATTTTTAGTTGTTTTTGTATGCAACTTTAATTTATAAAATAACTTCATTGTAAAAGTGATTTTCACTTATTTTATAAAAATAGGTCATTTCATAAGTAACTTATTTGTAAAAGTAGTTTTTACTTTTTGAAAAAGTTCATACAAATTTGAGTTATTTCATACCTTCATTGTAAAGTGCATTTCACTTAAGTTATAAATGTGAATCACCATAAAGTAACTATAATATTTTTTGGGGGGGTTACTTTTGTATGCAACTTTAAGTTATAAAATAACTTCAGTGCAAAAGTGATTCTCACTTATTTTATAAAAAAATGTCACTTCATAAATAACTTATTTGTAAAAGTGAGCTTATAGGCAAGTTAGAGAAAAAAGGGGAATATTTTTACTCAACAACCTCAATGTGCATCCATCACTGCGTGTCCAACTTCTACTTACCACGTGGCAGTTTGATTACCATTTATGCCTTTTTTTAAAAGGGAATAACTTTCACATCCAAAGTCCATTTTCAATATCATTTTTTAAACTACCTATTTTTTTGAAAGCTTTCCATCAAAAAAATCAGTTTAAACTTTTGAATTTATATTATCTTCATATTTTAATATAGATACCCAGGTGATCTTTTTCTTACCAGTAAATTTCATATGGATGGTGTACTAAGAAGTAAAGGATTGTACCAGATTTCCTTGGGAAAAGGATATGCTCCCACTCATGTTGAAAAGAAATCCAAATGGGATAATAAAAATGGGGAAGCAAGTGGATTAATTGAAATTCCCATCTATTTTGATTACGATTTCATAGTCAAGGAATTGGTGACCCAGATGAAGCTTGTGATAAGTTGAATAAGGTATTTGGTAAACACAATATGATTTGAGCCCACCATCTTCAAAATTTGATTATGTCTTTATGTCCTAATGATTTCCCTTGCATTGAATATTATTTATCTAAGTTCAAAACACTTAGACTTTTGCTTAAAGAATGTGACATAGACATGAAGGATGATTGATTATATATGTCATTCTTGCTAAGCTTAGTATTGTAGCACACCCGATCCCCTTGGGCTTCATTAGGATGGTGGGGTGTTCAAAAATTCCTCTTCTTACCGTCCTTTTAAATCTAACTATGAGATCATAGATGATCCAGGGGATCAAATTTTGCTCAAAACTTCAAAGTGCTCGGAATCACTTCAAATCGAACGAGAGTGTAGGCCTCGTCGTTACGAACCCAACACAACTCATTTGGGTTCAAACGGACATCGGGAGCGAGAGATATCATGTTCTGTTCGAAATGACAAATAGGCCAAAAAAAAGGGATGCTGATTGTACAGTCCGTACAGTCCATACGACTGTTGACATGGCAGTCCGTACGACACGTGGTAGGGCTAAGTGGAAGACAGTTGGTAGATGTGGATGAATGACACTGTGCCACGTGACAATATTTGGTTGGTTATATGGAGCCACGTGGCCCAATCATGGGCTACCACGTGGCACCTTGTTATTGGTTGTTTGTATAAAACTTTATTGGAGTCCACCGGGTTCGAACTCGTGACCTCCACCCACGAGTACAACCTTTGCAAAGTTTGCATTGCCAACGTGCCACACCATATGCCTTGATATATGTATGGTTTTAAATAGTTTTAAGTTTGAATTGTTCTTGTATTGGCGTGGGAATCCGGGCTGGGGCTTAGCCCCAACCCTTGGACGCATACATTGTTGTAATATGACCACATGTTATGCCATATATGTGCGCACGCAATTTGGTTTGTATTATGGTTTCAATGGTTATGTAAACGACCCACCATTTGTCCTTTTACCATTGGCTTGTGGAAACGGGGGCCTATGTTTGCATTTGCGCGTGGTCACATGGGCCACATGACCTCGCCCTTGACGGTTAGGGTCTAGGTGCACCCGTAACCATCCTACAGTTTGCACGGTTTGCGTGGTTGCGTTCGGTGATAAGTTTTAACGCTTAAATATGCGTGTGGGCTAGGTTGAGCCAAGAAGGGTGCGATTTGTAGATGCAGAGACAACACGTTTGAAGGGGTACTTCCAGGAAGCCTATCTTCTTCAATTTTTGGCCAAACGAGGTGCCAAAAAAGCCCATCTAGGGTTTTTGGACGTTCTGAAGCCATTGGAGCAGTCTATTTGGCATTTTGAGCATTGTAAAGCACATTTTTGAGCACTTTGAGAAAATAATACAAATGATCCATTGGAAGCTGGACCAAGAGATGTAGCCCAAGAGAGGGGTGA
>CBVK0100135613.1:0-14301 GCA_900067695.1 Picea abies
TCTCTGTACATTTCTTTCATTAATAGAAATCGTGTATTACTGCATCTCTGCGTTTATGTGTATTTATGTATTTCATTGTGTTCCTGCATAAATCTGGATCACATGCTCCATTACATCATGTGATTTTTGTTGGCCCCTTTTCCAAATGGGGGATTGATTTCATGACATGTAATCTTACCTCGGCTAATGGCCATTGTTATATCATTGTGGTTATTAACTTCTTCACTAAGTGGGTAGAGGCACTGCTTACCTTTTTTAACGATGGCACGATAACAAATTTATTCATGTTCAATCAAATAATAGCATTGTTCTATGTACCTAAGACTATTATGACAGACCATGGATCCCATTTTTGCAACAAAATGATGATCAAACTAGCTGCCAGGTTGGATTTTCACCAGGAGAACTCGACACCTTATTATCCTTAGTTGAATGGTTAGGTTGAAGCCATCACTTGGGTATTAAAAAACATGATCCAAAGGATGGTAGGGAAGAATAAGACAAACTGGCACCTTATGTTGTTTTCAAAATTATGGTCCTATTGGAATGAGGAGCTTGGAAAATCATACTAGAATTAGAGTTCACTAAGTTCTAGAGATATAGAAGCATCCCATAACGTCCTCCATCAATATATAAATGGAAGGAATTCCAAGGCAGGAAGGGAGGAAGAATTGATCAAACAAACTTATTCTACTCATTTTGAGAGTGCTTCAACAAGCCTTTATCCTTAATATCTGGGTTTTTCTTGCTTGTGTGAGGGCCAAACAAGAGTTGGGGAAAGGATCCAAGAGGCCTTGTTACCACCCAAACTAGTATCCTTTGTGAGGGTGCTATTGGGGAGACGCACAACATGGTAAATGCACCATTGTCACCCTAGCACAATCTCCCCTTCACTTCATGCCATATCCTTTAATCCACATGGTGGTATCCCAATCCTTAGAAACAACATGTATAGTACAAGTCACTTCCCACCAGACACCTCCTTAGTAGACAAATTTCTTAAGAATATTCAACAAAAGGTTAGGGTAATAATTGTAGTATACCTAGGGAGATAATATGGGGTATCTTGGGAGGTACCCAAGGGGAATAATATGTATGGAGGCCAATTCTAGTAAATAAGGTCCATGTAGTAGTGTGAACACAATAAAGGTGAGAAGGCTTACTAGAAGATTCCACCTACTAGAATATTCTTCTCTAGAATGTTCCTAGGACATAGAAAGTGGTATATAAATAAGTGTAAGCAATGGAATGAAGCATAGTAACTATTATTATAATTGATGAGCAAGAAAGCATTTCTTGAGGAGTGTCATCCTTCCATAAGGATTAATATATGGTGTTACCCTAACTCAAGGGTTTTATCTCATTCTTGTGGTTATTTATTTATTTATGTGAATTCTTGGTTTATTTCTGAAGTTAATGGTTTCTCTTATGATATATTTTTAGATTTATTGAGGCACATAACATTTGGCATCAGAGCTCTTTCTTCGAACAAAGAAATGAATAATTTTGCATATTTTTCAAGGGTGGTGCACTTCAGATTAAATTATGAAATTTTATGAGAAAATTTTGCAAAAAACAGTTGGGTATTGAATTCCTCTCAGAAAAATACCTAATTTCAAAAGAAAAAATCATCTGAAATGGATTATGGGAAGTGAAGTTATCAACATTTTAAAATCAACAAATTTTCAAGGTTTTTTTTTCCCAGAATGGCCATGTGATTTGCAAAGTAAGTTATAGTTTTTGATGAAGATATATTCCGAGAAAGATGAATTTTATATGGAATTCTAATCGCCCTAGTATTGAAGAATACCTAAAATTGATAAAATCTGAAAATCCAATCACTTGGAAAATAAGGCTAGCCTATAACTTAATGGGTGATTCTTGCATATGGTGGGACTCACTGAGCTCTGCCAAGATGATGGAACTTTCCATTGAAGCATTGGAAAAATTACTTTTAGATCGATTGTCTTATGTTGGAAAAAATGATACCGAGAGAACCAAAGGTTTTATTTGTATGTGGAAACTCCATACTACATATTCATGGATGCATTCAAAAAGAGAAGGTTATTGTTTCTATTAACCCTAACTTCCAACAAAATTCTATCAATGTTCAATTGGTTAATAGATTTCAAGTTCCCACAATGAATATTAAAAGGACACAAGTTGAGGGTGAAAATGTTCCATTTTTTAAACATTTGAAGCTTAGTATGGATAAATATGTGTTGCATTATGATTTTTGTGCCATTGATATGAATGATGTGGATGTTATTTTTGGATATCCTTAGATGGAAATGATTGGTAAAGTTAATATTAACATGGAAAAGAATTTTGTGTAAATTTGGTAATAGAAGAAGAAAATTACATAGTAGGATATGTCTCTTAGGAAGAAAGAAGGGACCATGGGGGGAAGAAAAGAAGTTATTGTTGTTGATAGTTTGGTTGTCATTGATGTCAACCATTGAAGAAGCCCCGACGGTGTATTTTTTGTACCCGAAGTTGGATGAGGATTTGGATGTGAAAGACAGAGTAAATGCAAGCAAGACACTCACGTATGGATAGTACTCATAGTTCCATTTTTGGTGATATGTGGAATGACATGTAGTTATTCACAGTTAGGGAGATATGACTTTGTGAAGTTGTAAGCCCTGAAGAAGTGCTCAAGAAGCCTCTAGTTGGTTACAAGTCTTTAATGAAAGGGTAAAGTTGTAGTAACAAGAAAATCCTAGAAGCCCTCAATTAAAGAGAGGAGTTATCTAGCATAAGTATAAATACACCTCAATGATTCATTTACATATACTCTCACACATACATTCATTGATTATCTATCTTGTGAACTAGTGATGTTTTTGCTAAGGTTGTGATGACATTTTTCTAAGAAAGGTCGAGGGTGAAAGTATCAAAGTTGAAAAAATCATGAGTAACCCTAGTTTTTGAGGTATCTGTGAGTTACATGTTATAAGGGTGCAGATGTACATGGGCTGCAATGGAGAAAAGTGTGGATATCCACGAGTAGTAGAGGAGAAAGTCACAGATTTATGAAAATCTCATGAAATATTGAGTAAATGATGGTACCAGGGCCCTGAAGTCTGAAGGAATTTTACAGGTCATGATCTCAGAGTTTCAGATCAAGTACAGAGGTATTTGTATGGTTTCATACTTGTTTTTATGGTTATGTTTTGTCATGATACGATGTATTCTCAAGACATACTTGGTATGGTTGTTTGGTATCTGGATATGGTATACTTGGTTGCTTGGATGAGTGAGGAGCACTCTTATATCTAGTTTAGTATATGACATAGTTGTTATAGTTCATATCCTTGATTTCATGGTGTATGGTGGCATATGCATGAGGGACATGCATTGGTTCTTTGAGATACTTTATTGATGATATGGTACATATATGCATATGATTGATGTTATGGTATATGGTACATGTTACATGTGGTTGATGCTGTAGTTCATGATTCACTATTCTTTATTAATGTATCTTTGGTTTCATGATTGATGCATGAGATAGTATGTATGTTGGTATACAATTGATGCATGGTATGGTACATGTGTTAGTTGGTTGATGAGAAGATATAGGTTGATGTGATAGAGTGGCAGTGACATATATAGAGTGTTAGTGATAGAGACAAAGTGACAATGACAAAGATGGAGTGACAATGACAAATACAAAGTGACAGTGACAAAGACATAGTGATAGTGACAGTGGCAGAGTTTGTGATATCAAAAATTGGTCCACCTTTATATTACAGGGCGGTTGGATGGGGAAAGGATAGGTGGTTGTAGCCACCCTCTGGTTGGAGCCGAAGAACTTAGGGGGTTGTAGCCTCCTTCTGGTTGAAGCCAGAGAATTCATGGAGTTGTATCTTCTTTCAGGTTGGAGCCTGAGAATAGGAGGTTGGAGCCTCCTTCTAGTTGTAGTTGGAGAATTAGGAATTTGGTGCTTCCAATGAATGTATTCTTTTGATATATAAGAAAGGAATTCCATGGTTTTCTCCCATTTGGGTTTCCACGTAAATTCTGGTGTATTGTGTATCTATTATGATGTGATGTTGTTTATGCTTATACTGCTAATGATATATTGAATGCTAATGACAAAATGCTAAATATTATTGAAGAATATACTGTGGTTAAAAGTACTAATATTGCTCATTACTAATTCACCCTCGCTCTCAGTAATCCAACAAAAATAGGACACTTTTGTAATAAATGTCCTTATGCAAATACCAATGTGAAAGAAGAATTTAATTTCAAGAGAACCAACAAAAGGAATATTGAAAAGAAGAAAAATCCTTATAGACAAAGGAAGAATCCATATACCAATGAAGACAACTACTCATCAGATGATAGTGATAATGAAGAAGAAAATATTCTCTTTATGGGATTGGAAACAAAAATAGATGAAGATAAAAACTCAATAGAAGAAAAACATTCTGTTAAAGATGCATAAGTAAATCTTGAAGCATAACTCATTAGTGCCCTAGAATAAAATTACAGACTTAAGGACAAGAATAGAAAGAAAAAGCAAGAAGTACAAAAATATAAAGAGAAGGAATATGATGATAAGGACACATAAAATGTAGTAACTACCTTAAAGGTTTAAGTAGAATAATCAAAGAAGATTGAAGAAGTTCTAAAGGTTCGATTGAAAGAAAAATAATATATTTGCAACACTCGTGAATATGAAATAGTCCACCTGAGAAAGAAGTTGGAGAAATCAACAAGAAGCTCTACAACTTTAGATGAAATCCTAAATCATCAAAGAGCACCATATAAAAAAATGGGTCTTGGCTATAGTAATAGGAAGGAAGCTGTCAATGAAGAAGCATCAACATATTCAAAAAAACCAAGAGAATAAAGAACCAAGAACTATGCTGACACTCTCATAAATCCAATCAAAGTTGAATACCACAAAAGGGAAGAATGATATGATCCACAAGAGACAAATTTTACTCACAAGGACTGATTATGGAAAACTATACCATCACGATGGAATCACACAATCAGGTATCAAAACATTTCCTATGGATATTGTTATTCCTATAATGAATTTTATCATAAAGTAATAAACTATAAAATAACTATAAGAGGAGATTACATGAGAAATAACTACTACGATACTCAGAGATTCTCAAGGATAAATTACAATTCATTTTCTCCCTTGATAAATTACAACCTCACATGTTATAACTACAATAACTTTGGACATATAGAAAAGTACTACAAAAGTAATCTCAAGCAAGCTTCACCTATAATGAAAAGAAGTTGGGAAAAAAAGAAAAAAAAACTCCCTATTTGTTCAAGAAACTCTCCGTGCTCAGAAAAATAAGGATAAGTGGGTTATCGAGAGTGGATGCTCTAGTCATATGACAAGATATAGAACAAATTTCATCATCTTGAAGAAAAATGAGGGCGATGTTACCTTTGGAGACAATGGCAGATCAAATATAGTTGGAAAAGGCACCCTCAACCTTGACAATGGAAAAGATAAGATATAAAAGGTTCTGTGCATTGATGATATAAAACATAATATTCTTAGTGTAAGCCTGATGTGTGATTAGGGACACAATCTCATATTTAACTCTCGAGAATGTGAGATCAGAAAAGAAAACTCAAGCAAGCTGATATAAAAAGGAATCAAAACTCCAAGTAATGTATATGTTCTTAATGAAATCAATGAAGAAAAGTGCTTTATAGGATAGAAAGATGAAAGTTGGTTGTGGAACAAAAGAATGGGCCATATATACTTTGACAATCTGGTAAAAATCAATACCAAACAAGCAGTAAGAGACATGCCAAAAATCATAAAACCCTCAAGCAATATTTGTAAGCAGTGTCAGCATGGAAAATAGTCAAAGGTGAACTTCAAAACAAAGGAATATGCAACTTCCAATTCTTCCAAACTTGTACATATAGATATTTGTGGACCATCAAGGACTAAAACCTTGTGGGGAGAAAGGTACTTCATGTTACTCATTGATGACTATACAAGAATGACTCGGGTTACTTTCCTCAAAAATAAATCTGAAGCATTTGACAAATTCGAGGCATTCAAAGCTCTAGTTGAGAACAAGACATAAATGAAAATAAAATGTTTAAGGTTACAAAATGGAGGTGAATTCACATCCAATGAGTTTGTGGAATTATGTGAAGCACATGGAAAAAAAAGATGGTATGCAACAACAAGAACTCCTCAACAAAATGGGGTTGTTGAAAGGAAAAACAAACATGTACATGAAATTGCTAGAACGATGATAAATGATGCAGGTCTATCAAACAATTTTTGGAGAGAATAAGTTTATACAAATGTCTATATCCTATATAGAGGAAATACTAGAATCAATAGTGACAAGACACCCTATGAACTATGGAAAGGGAGACCAACATCTATCAAACACTTCATCATAATTTTCAGGAGCAAGTGTTACATCAAACAAGATGATGAGGACTTAGGAAAATTTGACTCCAGATTAGATGAAAGAATATTTCTTGGATACTCATCAACAAGAAAAGCCTATAGCTGTTACAATAAAAGGATGCATAAGATTGTTGAAAGTATTAATGTCAGAATAGATGAAGAAATGAAGTACACTAAATAAGAAGAAGAAGATGAACATGAAGAACAAGAACAAGAAGATGAAGAAGAACACAAGGAAGAAGAACAAGAAAATGAAGAAGAAAGGAAAGAAGAAGCATAATGCCAAGATACAAAAACACCATCAAGGTTTGTACAAAAGAATCACCCAGAAAACCCGATTCTTGGTGACAAAAATGATAGAACTCAGATAAGGAGGAAATTGGAAAACAATTCTGAGCAGATGAATCTCTCCCTATTGTCTCAAGTAGAACCTTACTGCTTTATAGAAGTTCAAAATTATCATCCTTGTGTGAATGATATGGAAGAAGAGTTAAATTAGATTGAAAAAAATGAGACTTGGGCGCTTGTCCCAAGACCCAAGGATAAAAATGTGATTGGAACTAAATGGGTATTCCAGAACAAATTGAATGAAGATGGAAAAGTAGTAAGAAATAAAGAAAGACTGGTCTGTAAAGAGTATTCTCTAGTAGAAGGAATTGATTTTGAAGAAACATTTGTACCTATTGCAAGATTAGAATCTATTAGGATGTTTTTGGCATTTTAAAGCTTTAAGAACTTCAAAGTATATCAAATGGATGTCAAGTCAACATTTCTGAATGGAGATCTAAATGAATAAGTGTACACAGAACAACCTGAAAGGTTCTTATTTCCAGAAAATGAAGATTGTGTCTGCAAATTGAAGAAAGCATTATATGGATTAAATTAAGTTCATAGAGCATGGTATTCAAGACTTGACAAGTACCTACAACAACAAGGTTTTAAAAAGGGAACAACAGACAAAAATATCTACATCAAAATAGATAATGCATAAATGTTATCATTGTAGTGTACGTGGATGGTATTATATTTGGAAGTAATGATGATGAAATGATCCAAAAGTTTGCAAAAGAAATGCAGAAGGAATTTGAGATGTCCATACTTGGAGATTTGTCATTCTTTTTGAAACTATAGATTAATCAAACCAACAAAGGCATATTCATTTCTCAGACCAAATACATCAAAGAGATCTTGAATAAGTTTGAAATGGAATATTGTAAACATGTCAACACATTCATGGCCATTGTATGCAAGCTCAATAAGGATGATGAATATAAGGAAACTGATCAATCTTTGTACATGTCAATGATAAGAAACCTACTTTATGTGATAACTTCAAGGCTAGACATAATGCATGAAGTAGGGCTAGTTGGAAGATTTCAAGATGCACCCAAGGAAACACATATACATGATGTCAAATGAATATTTAGATATTTAAAGGGTACTTTGGACTTTGGACTGTGGTATCCAAAAGGAGAAGACTTTACTCTAAAAACATATATCGATGCATATTGGGAAGACAATGTTGATGACAGGAAGAGCACAAGTGGAGGAGCATTCTTATTGGGTGATTGTTTAGTATCTTGGCTAAGCAATAAACAATCTGCAATCTCATTGTCCACAACAAAAGTAAAGTACATTGCAATAGGATCCTATTGTACACAAATTATCTGGATGAAACAAACACTGCAAGACATTAAGATAGTATACATGAATCCAATTTCGATACTATGCGACAACACCAACACTATATGCATTTAAAAGAATCCAATGATGCACTCAAAAACATAACATATCCCAATCAAATATCATTTTATGAGGGAACATGTGAATGATAAGGTTGTCAAGTTGGAGTATGTTCCTACCAAGAAACAAATAAAAAACATATTTATAAAACCTCTACCTAGAGATACAATTGAGTATCTCAGATAGAAGATGGGAGTCATTCTCATTTCTCAGCAAAATTTTCAGCTAAAAGCTATTAGGAGCTCAACAAAATCAAAATATCAGGGGGATAGTGCATATGGGTGCACAACAAAATGAAGAGTATTGTGTTAGGGGGAGCTACAAAAAGACAAAAAGACTCCTGAATACAATGAAAACATTACTGAATACATAAAACCTTTTTGATATTGATGTAAAATGGGGAGAGAAATGAGACAGAGGGAGAATTGCAGACAAAGGAGACTTGTACAAACTAGTTTTTGAATATGTGTTGCCATCAACGACAAAGGGGGAGATTGTTGGAAATTGTGTTATGATTGATGTCAAATGAAGAAAGTCTTGCATGTCATTGATGTCACAATCATGGGGAGAATAATCATTGTCAATGATGAAGGCAGGAAGATTGTGATGTCAGGTCCAATGGGTCGAACCTAAACCATACATGACTCCGAGGAAACTTCATGCTGCAAATTAAATTAGACAGAGCAAGTCAAGAAGGTCTCTGTATATCTATATATCTATCTGTGTTTATTAAATTTAGATGATATCTATGCTATGGTTCTCGACGACCAGGTTGCAGAGGATCAAGGGAACCCACACTGATTAAATTTTGGTGAAGTTTCTGTGAACAGAGAAAGTGTGAGCCATTGATTGTTAATCATTCAAAAAGATCAATGATCCAAATGTGAAGATAATGAAGCAAAGAAAATATCCCACATGCATAAGGGAAATAGACTTCGATAAGTTTATAATGAAAGAGTGAAGTCTCTTCATTCAGATGAAGATGGAAGAGCCATGGAACTTTGCGAAAGGTGCTATTTTTTAGGGCATGGGACTCAACATGTATCGAATACTAGAGTTCCACAAGGAACCCTAAAACAATGCCAACTTGATGCCACATCATTATCACATGGAACCCTAAAATAGTGCCACACATGCAGAGGGATCCCATGTCAAAAGCCACGACACCAACCACATGTAACCTAGAGGAGGACACATCAATACCACACACTGAGTCAAAGAAACACCACGTACAAGGCCAAATCATCTGCTGTGTCAGACAACTAAGGAAGCCTCAACAAATGGAGTGTGACGATCGTAAGGAATATCGATAGTGAAGGTCAATCAATAAAAATGGAGACAGGTAGCGAGATCTTATCCAGATCGATGACAATGATTGAATCTAGATGAAATTGGGGCCCAATATTGTTAAAAGGTTGATCGTCGACGAGTTATTTCCAACGTGGGAAGTCTTATGATCATCGATGAGGATACCAAATCTTGTTAAAATAAATATCCAACGATGACTCCAACTTCAATGATGACGATATTGACAATGAGGATCTGCTTAAAGGAAACCAGATCAACAGATCCAGAAGATGGCATGTGGTAACATTCTATCAGAGTGTAAGTTTTAAAGTGGGGCCCAATATCGTCGGGTCGAGACAATCAAGCCTTGTGAGCAAGTTGCCGACGACGACACTGTCATCGGTGACAGAGTAATCGACGACAAAATTTGACCCTGGATAAGTCAGATCAACGACTCCTGGAAGGAAACGTAAGTAGAAAGGAAAATGCCACATATCCAATGCTAAGTCAGCACCATGACAGAGCAGAGAAAGAGGAAGGGATGATGTCACAAGCCCTGAGACGCCACATCATCCCATACACATGGAAGGAGTCCATGTGGAATACATGACATGATGATGTATGCAAGCCACGAGAGCAACCACGTGTAACACACTGTACATAACCTGCAAGCCACGAGAGCAACCACGTGTAACACACTGTACATAACCATGTGTCAAAGTTCCAAGTCAACATGCTGTACAAACAAGAGTAAGAAGTTGTGATGATGTAATCATGAGGTCAAATTTCAATTCAATGCCACGTGTAGAAAAATGATTGATCCATGTGTTATCAAGTATAAATTAATAGATCCCTTGGAGGTTTTGGTCATAGAAGACCCTGACCATTGGTTGTACTATGTTAAATAGATCTACACCGTTCATCAAAGAAACATTGCTTGGAATAGATTAGGTTTCCTGCAGTGGAGGTACTCCGACAAAGGAGCTCCAAGGAGTGATATAGACTATTAATCAGAATGGATGCAAGAGAGATATGGGCTATCCATTGGAGTGTAAGGTTGTGTAGGGACTCCAAAACTTTGAATTAATAAGAATCGTTGATTTATCCAAGCTATAGTAAGGAAATCTAGATCGTCCATCAGAGTGGGAGAAATGATGAAATATAACCATTCATCGGAGGAGATCTCAAGAGATCTGGACCATACATCGGAGAAGCATTGGTTAGAGTAGATTGTGGTATCTGTTGTAGAGGTACTTTGACAAAGGAGTTCCGAGGAGAAATATGGACCATTGGCTAGTGCATGAATAAGATGCAATGACAACTGTAGATCTACATGGGTCCCACCTAATAAACCTAGTAAGGTATATGAAGAAGGGTGGTCACATCAATGACATGTGTAAAAATATGTATGGTCCACGTGGATGAAAAGGTGAAGGCCTAGAGGTACGATAGCCTGGTGAACATGAGAACAAATCGACGACTAAGATTAAACATAGCCCAAGGACCAGATTTGTCGATTGTGATTTATCTAGGAGTGATCAGACAGTTACTATGTATTGTAGTTTTTTTATGTGGACATAATGAGATCAATGGAAGAGATCAATTCGATATCCAAATCAGACGACTACTGAGTGTCTAAGGGGAATTGCATAAGACTGTATTGATTGAATGGAAAACGAGAATATTGACGATCGATATTTGAATTGGAGGAAGATCCAGTGACTGCTAAGTGGTTGAGAATTGTAATCAAGTCCATGAGTTAGATAGGGAAGGAATTTTGAAGGATTTCGAGCTCAATTTTTGATGAAGATCTAGAGCCAACCTCACAAGAACATTTTGTATTATGAAGACAAATTATTGAATAATTGAGGTCTATAAATTGCAAAGAAACAATCATTTTGAAGGTGTGTGAATGATGAAGGTGGTTTGAAGAAGTGATGCTATGATGTTTGTATGAAAGCATGTATGCGATGAAGATGATATGGGGTTAGATGACACAGAGGCTGAAGCATGCTGGAGAGGTTTTTTAAGCAAACTACAAATTACAAGTTTTTAAGGGTGGCAGGGTGGAGCAAGGAAGGAGATTGGTGTCTCCTACAGGTTGGTTCTTGTGAAAAATAATTATGTGGGTTGGTGCCCATTGACTGAGTTGGTGCTCAACAAAGGGATTGGTGTCCCCTACAGGTTGGTTCCTGTAAAGATTATTGCAGATTGGTGTTTGTTGTAAGTTGGTGCTTACAAATTTTATAAAGAAAGTTTTGTGGTTTTCTCCCAATTGGGTTTCCACGTTAAATCTCCGTGTATTGTGAACTGCATGATTAACTATTGGTAAATAATATATTTTGATTAAAAATAAACCGTGGAAAAATAAATAAATGATTACTGTGTAATACTGATTCACCTGCCTCTCAGTATTCAAACATGGAAAACCTCAAAGAATTAAAACCTTATGGAAGAAGTCCGATGAGTCAAACCAAATGAGATAATTCAAACCCAATATTGAAAGTATGATCGACTTTGAAATCTGAAGGTCAGGAAGATTAAGAAACCATGCACATGAAATAACCTGATAGCCCGAAGGTTTGATGGTGGGGCTTCGATGGTTAGAAAGGCATGCTGATTATGTTAACTCGATGAGGTGAAACCGATGAAGAACTCTTGATAGGGTAAAAATTATAGAGTAGAATCTTGATAGTGATGAATTAATAAAATAAAATACCCCATGTGTGAGGCTCCAAAAATCCACAAAAAATTAAAAGTTCAAACTACGGTGTAGTTCATGAAGAATGAGTCTGAATGGGTTTCGGGAAAATATGATCCTGAAGGTAATTTGGGAAGAATGATCCCAAAGGTGCATACTCGATGAAGAATTCCCAAAGCCGATGGTAAGCATATGAAAGGATGATTCTGATAGCCTATCGGGTTTTGGACTTTGGAAAAACCATGAAAAATTTGTAGCTTGATATTCCAATGAGGGGAGTTCGATATCCTATTAGGTTTCAAATAATGGAATAAACTATGACCTTGTTAAATTACTTCTGAATGGGGAGATCCCAATGAGGTTTGTCGGATGGCTTATGTCTGATGGTCAGATCCCGATATGGTAAATCCTCAAAAATCAAATAAAAATAACAATAAAACACACAAATAAAATAAAAACCAAATACAGACCTATGATAAAAATCAAATAAATAGAAAATGTACATTGTGATATATACAAAAGAAAATCTAGATTGGATTAAAAAAATGAGGTTTGGTTCTGAATTTGGGTCAAGGTTCCACTTCTGGGTCAAGGTTTCGACCTAGAAATCTGGGAAATATGGAAAGGCATATTATGCGAATGCGATAATTAAATATAAATCCTGGTTATGGATATTGAGAAATTCATTGATGGCGAGGTCAAATGAGATTGAATACCAGATAAAGACAAGGCTTAGTTCTGAATCTAGATCATGTGACGTCAAGTTTCTATTAGCGTATGTCATGGTTGCACATTTGGCATCTAGGTTGAAGAGAAATATACTCGTATGATAAAAAATCCGGATGTTTGGATTCCGAATGATGGAGTCAATGATGATCAAGATCTGATTGAGTTTGGTTAAGATGAAAAATATTCAGGGCTTCCCATAGTCGTGCATTTCAAGGAAGCGGGAAGATAACAAAATTTGGGGTTTCCCAAGGTACACTTGAGGTGTCCATCTCTTTTTATCACTTGGAGGTTTTGCTCTTGAGTTTAGTATCCTCTATGACCAAATCTACAAGGTCATTATTCCTTGACTATGCACAAAACCGCTCTTCTATTTTGGCATGATTTTTTTGAGGACTTGAAATATTGTAAGTATCTTGCATAGGAAATGAATTTGCAACCCTCTCACTACAACCATAGGAAGAATTGAGTTTGTTATACAAGGAAGAAAACACTTGATAATATGTTATAAAATCTACATTATTTCCCCTTTCCATTTTACTAATAAATCTATGAAAAAGAGTTGGGTTTGTTAAAAAATGAGGAAAAAATGAAAAGAAGGAATTTCTTAGAAGAAATCCATCTATGATCTTGGCCTTTTATGAACAACCCGTTACTATAAATCAAATGTCATTAAAGATCTATAATTTTTTTTTCTTGCTTGTATCTAATCGAGACTAATATCTAAAACTCTTGGAAAAGATTAAATATCCTCTGATTCTAGTTATGGATTTTAAAATGAGGAATCTGATTAACATGTGAGAGCTTGAGCATGAATGTGAGGACAACATGTACAATATGCAAAGTAACAACATGTTCTTCATTCAATCCAACCATTCAATTTTCAATGATGTAGTGAGATGATAGTATGAGACCATGCACAAGGAAACGACAAATCTTTAAAAACAAATTCTCTCATTAGGGAAATTTTGGGGTCTAAAAAGGGCCTCCTAAGAGATATAATAAAATATTATAAGTTAGTCATTTTAAAAAGGGCCTCCTAAGAGATATAATAAAATATTATAAGTTAGTCATTTCGTGGGAGAGGTTTATCTACAACTCTCTTTTTCCACTACAATCCATGTAACTATGATTGAGTTAAATGAAAAAATTGTCTAAATAAAAAATAATATATTAATGTGATTGAAAAGAAAAGATGCGACTATAAATAAAATGACCTTTTAAAAAAAAATTCATTCCCCTTATAATGTCTTTGTCCTTTGTTCTTTAATAACTTAAAATAAAATATAAATATAAATTCATGACTTTTTAATTATACAATATTTTGTTAATTAAAATCTAAACCACTTAAATTGTATAATAATATATAATTAAGAAACACACACACACACACACACACACACACACACACACACACACA
>CBVK0100135614.1:0-14301 GCA_900067695.1 Picea abies
AATCATTACTCTAGTTATAATCATATGCACAACAATAGTTTGAGGATGAACAAGCTGCAAGTAGGAGGTGAGAAAAGAAGAACATAAATCCAATATTGGATGAAAACTGCAGATAAGCAAGAATTGAAGCAGCTCTTTGTAAAACAAAGGGTTTGCAATGTACTGGTTAAGTTCGCAGCGCCAGTTTGTAGCGCGAAATGAACTAGATATTTATGAAATACTTGCAATATTTTCCACGTTTGAGGAGAAACATATGATTTGAATGGTTAAAACCTCATCCCTAGACAAATATCAACCAAGAAAGGTTTTATTTATCAGAAAAAAGAGGGTTCGCAGTGCACAGTCCACATGCCACAATTTGCAGTGCACAATATATAGTGCATAGTCTATAGTGCACAGTAATATAGTGGATAAATTTACTGTTACAAGAGGAAACTGTAAATTTCTCCTTTGGTATAACAAAATTGAAAATGGTCAGGATTTAGGATACCAATGTTGTGGGGTTTTATTGGTGCAAAGATTTTGCAGTGCAGGTAATATGTAATAGTTTGCAGCACAGAAAAATATATAACAGTATCCAGTTCAATCAACCTTCAAATGACACACAATCACCAAACTTCTTTGAACTAGAATAGGACTTATTTGAAATCATCCAATCTTCTTTCATCTGCTACAGCCAGTTCACAGTGCCGAATTTCAAAACTATAGAAATGTGCTTCATTCAAACTGTTAGAATTGTTCCTTGAAACCAAACTGAAGAACATGATGCATTGAATGCACTGAAAACAATGAGATATATCTTGACACATTTTCAAGGTACAATGATGAGAGATTAGTGCATAAGGTACTTCTTGATACACTGCAAACTTTCATGTGAGTTTGTAGAAAGTATATTGGACACTTGAATTGACCCTCAAACGGTTTAAAATTACATAATGGAACATTTTGTACATCCCTTTGAGACAAGACACATGATAATAATAATTTTAATACCAAGGGTGTGACCAATGTTGACCCATATTTCTTTCATGATGATGAACACTATCATGACACCAAGACTCTTACATGGACTCAGGTCATAAATTTTTACTCCTAAACATTTCATGCACTAACATTGGCTCCACAGGGGATGACATGCTCCCTGTGAGCTGCCAAGAACATTGCAGTTCCAGTGCCTTGTCCATTGGGCTATGGAGTCTTATTGTTGATCTACTACAAACCAAGAAACTAAAAGAAACAAAAATGCTCGTATGATGATCTTCTTCCCCTACTTCTAACCTGATCTCTGAGATGCTTGATCAGGTGAAATAAAAAATCTAGTGCATCCATACAAGGACCTTGTCTACTGATTGAATTCCTTGCATAATATTTCTTAATGGAAATTCAAAATGAAAATTAAATCCAATCTAAAAACTCATCCACTTTGAAGAACCAATTCCACTGATTGATTCTAGCCAACTCATAAAGGTCTCTTTCTCTGATGTTTCCAACAGAAATGAAAAAGGATCTTGAAGAATATGTGTGAATACCACTTATTGATAGATAAAAAGGAAAGGACAACCTGTGTCTATAGTTCCTTCATGTTCACAAGTGTAGAGTAACATACAACCTTCTTTCTTCATTGTATCATTTTCTTCAAATGATGATTTTTCTTGTTCTAAGTTTTCAAATGCAAGATCATTCTCATAATAAATGGCAACAGTCTAATTATTTTCCTTATCATGCATTTCAACCTCAACAAAATTCTCCATATAGAGAACCATAGGATCACTAAGAACATGGAAAGGCTATTGTTGACTTATAATGTTATCATTATCTTCCAAAACAATTGTGTGATTTTGCAGCTCAACTCTTTTTGCCCTATAAGAAACTTCAAATGTTTCATTCAAAATCCTAAATGAAGAAAATCATAAGGGAAATGACTTACCTCCATCTAAGTCACAAATTTTCCTATGATAGAGGTCATAAATGTCATAAATGGGTTGAATTCTTTTATAAGACTATTGAAAAGAATCATTTTCTGGATGAAAGGATATTTCTGATGTTTTTTGGAAATCAATCTCATGATAGTTATTGTACTCATCATGTACAGGTAAAAAAAGGCTTCTTGAAGATCATAAATAAAAAAATTAGAGACAACATCTTTCTCCTCAACAGGATGCTTTGCCAACTCCTTCTCATAACAAACTTCTTGTTCATGTTCATTGTCAGCTATGTCTGCATTCCACTCTTCATCCTTAACTTGATCTAAAAAATTTCCACATGCTTTGATATTTTCCTCAACCTCTTGAGCATCAATGAACATTTTCTACAAGGTGATAGACCTCTCTTCTAGGGGAAAAAGAGAAAAATCTGGATGAAGAGTTGTTACATAACACATTCTAATAGAATCTTAAGGAGGTCGAATATCTAAAGGCATGTTGCAATAAAAACTATAAATTCTCTTGTTGAAAATAGAAATATCTCCATCCTCCCCTCTTTTCAAATCATAAAACTCAGCAAAGTATTGGTCAAGAGATTTGTTCTCTCCCCATTTCCTTGAAAATTAACCAAATAACTCATCCCACAAACCAATTGAACTGACCTCTAGATTTTTAAACCACAAAGCAGCATCTCCAACCAAATATTTGGACAATAACCTCATAACAACATCCTCATGCATGATTTCCAAATTGTCAATGACATTTTGAAAATATCTCAAATGCTTCTCATCTATAATAGGATCTTCTCCAACAAAAAGAGGTAGATACTCTAAAAACTTGGGAGGGTAAGGATGAAGAGTAGATGACAGTTTTAAGGGTTTAAAAAAATTTCTCTTTTTCTGGACTGGACATCAGTAGGATAAAAGTGAGGTTCAATGGATTGATTTCAAATGAAGGATTTGAATACAAATACTTAGGAAGGATTTGAATACAAAAACTATTCTCATATGTTTCATATGAAGGACTAGGGTCAACATCAACTATGTAAGAAGAATGCAAACCTTATTCTTTTAAAGAGGGGTATATAGTAGTAGGCTTATGGTCATCAGAGTAAACAAAGAAAATGATGATTCTCTTGATATATGAAGGAAAGTATAGGAAAGAACTGATAAAAAAGAATATGATCTCTTGAAGAAAACTTATATCTTGATACCTGGACATCATGTGTCTTCCTTCCATTTTTTGTTTGAGCGTGTTCCTCAGTGGAGTCTTGTAACTTGATTTGAATCACCAACAAGTTTTTTCAAATGTGTGGAGTTGCCATGGTGAAAAATTGCAGTCTGTTTTGTCACCAATCCTTGCTCACCATCAAGAACTGGCAGTAATATGTGTCATACAGCCCAAGGAAGATCTTCAACTTCATCCACAGAAATGGCGCCAAAAATGTTAGCACTAGGATTTTTTCATAGATTGCTTTAAGAACAAACCCAGTACCCATCAAAATACAAATGATTAAAAAAAAAATATACTTTAGTGGCTCAACAAGACTGAGTAAGAAAGGGAGAGGGCAACAAACTATCTGCAGAGGCATTCCATTGGGCATGGAGTCATAACATCCTATAGATCAAAGGCAATTAAACTGTATACCAAATAAATGTTTTATATAATTATGGGTGGAAGCATAGAGAATATGAAAAAAAGGAAGAACATTCATTGTACATAGATCTTTCCTTCAAATAGATTAAAGATTGCTTAAACAATAAACAATGATTTAATGGGAAAGCTACAACATATCCTTTGTTGTTCATGATTCCATCAATCAATGGAAGCTATGATCCTCAAAACCTACAATATATTCAAGCAGAGGATGACAAGAGAAATGGAAAACAAATAATACAATCTGATAAACAACTCTCATGAATCTTTAATGGAATAAATTCTTATTACAAACAGGCCCTCGGGCTTACAAATGAGCAACTAAACTACTCCTTCGGCTCTCTCCTATCTTGGATCATGAATCCAACCCTTTCCTCAACAAAACCATTTCTATCTATAGTGTATCAATACTTCCTAATCTAAACAGGTCAAATCCCAAGTGGTTGCATTGGATTCCCTTTCTCTAGGAGCTGTTACAACAAGGTGAAACAAAAAATCCACCTAGCTCCTATTTTTTGGATCTTGTCTATTAAACAAAAAATCCACCTAGCTCCTATTTTTTGGATCTTGTCTATTGTGATAAATGCCTTCTGAAATAGATCATGTTTCTTGATCTGGTGATGGAAAACATGTCCCTCATGTTCAACTACCTCCTATGAAACCATTCGAACCCCATCAGACAGGTGGAATCCCTCCTATAACTCAGATTTATCAAATTGTTAGAGTTTGAGACGCATTTTCAGGATTCACTACAAACTTTCCTGTAGATGATGATTTCAACTTTTCTCCCAAATGACGAACTGGGTGAGGCTGAGTTTTTGTCATAAATTCCAATATATTATGATTCATCTCCAAAAAAATATCATAAGAACCCAGATCGACATTTAAAATTTATTATGAAAGCATGAGTCTGTTGTGTACCAATTCGTTGCAAATTGTCCCAAAATTACGAGTTCGCAACACCTTTGACAGCACACACTGTGAACTTTCCTGTAGGTTCCTTTTTACATTTAAAATTTATTTTGACTTTTAAAACTTGCACAACAAGTTGGGAAATCCTTCCAAAATGTGCTACAAAATTCTTGGAACATGATGTAACCTTGGAGAAATCATATTAATATGGTAACCTCAGCTCAAGACCCAAAATCATTACTTTGGTTATAATCATATGCACAACAACAGTTTGAGGATGAACAGGTTGCAAGTAGGAGGTGAGAAAAGAAGAACATAAATCCAATATTGGATGAAAACTTCAAATAAGAATAAATTGAAGCAACTATGTGTAAAACATAGGGTTTGCAGTGTGTTGGTTAAAGTCGTAGCGCAAGTTTGCAACGCGAATTGAACTAGATTTTTATGAAATACTTGCAAGATTTTCCATGTCTGAGGAGAAACATATGAGTTGACCCTAGACTAATATCAACTAAAAAAGGTTTGATTTATCATAAATTATAGGGTCGACAGGGCACAGTCGGCAGCACACAGTCTGCAGTGCATAGCTTGCAATGCACAGTTTGCAACGCACAGTAATATAGTGGATAAGGTTATTGTTGTGAGAGGAAACTCTAAATTTATCCATTGGTATAACAAAATTTTAAATTTTAAAACTTAGGGTCAAATTTTAAAACTTTGACCCTAGACTAATCTCAACTAAAAAAGGTTTGATTTATCATAAAATATAGGGTCGTCAGGGCACAGTTGACGCACAGTTTGCAGCACACAGTCTGCAGTGCATAGTTTGCAGTGCACAGTTTGCAACGCACAGTAATATAGTGGATAAGGTTATTGTTGTGAGAGGAAACTCTAAATTTATCCTTTGGTATAACAAAATTTAAAATGGCCAGAGTATAGGATACCAATGTTGTGGGATTTAATTGGTGCAAAGAGTTTGCAGCGTAGGTAATATGTAACAGTTTGCAATGCAGAAAAATATATAATAGCATCCAGTTTAATCAACCCTCAAATGACACACAATCGTGAAAGAGATACATGGTATATCTAGAACTTCAGTTGGTGTCTCATGAACTAGACTAGGACTTATTTGGAAGCATCCAATCTTCTTTCATCTCCTACGGCCAGTTCGTAGTGCCAAATTTCAAAACTATGGTAGCTCACTTCATTCAAATTGTTAGACTTGTTCATTGAAACCAAATTGAAGAACATGATGTATTGAATGCACTGAAAATAGTGAGATATCTCTAGACACGTTTTCAAGGTACAATGATGAGAGATTAGTGCATAAGGTACTTCTTGATATGCTGTGAACTTTCATGTGAGTTTGCAGCAAGTAGATTGGACACTTGAATCGACCCTCAAACAGTTGAAAATGACATAATGGAACCTTTTGTGCATCCCTTTGAGACAAGACACATGACAATGATAAGTTTAATACCAAGGGTGTGACCAATGTTGACCCCTATTTATTTCATGATGATGAAAACTATCATGACACCAAGACTCTTACATGGACTAAGGTCAAAAATTTTGACTCCTGAATATTTCATGTGACAACAGCGTGGAAATAAAATCCATTGTCACCACTTCCCATTTCCACTCAGGAATGGACAATGTTTGCAACAATATAGTTGGATGTTTGAGCTCAACTTTTACCTTATGAGACTCCATCTACTTGGCTCTATAATCAGCCACATCCTTCTTCATCCCTGGCCAAAAATATTGGCCTTTAATAGTTGTTATGGTATTATGATAGATTCCTAGGTTCCAATCATAAGGCATATCTCTTAGCACAATATTTTTCATCTCATGTGCATCCGAAACATACACTTTTCCTTTGTACCTAAGGACTCCATCCTCTCCCAATGCATAATCCTGAAATTTACATTGAAGTTTGCCTTGCGGTAATGCCTCCTTTACTTGGTCATACAACTGAATTGATTTGGAAGCTTCTAAAATTTTGTACTTTAAATCAGCACCATAAAAGCTTAAGGATGAAACATGCATCTCATGCACCCTCCTGTTGAGTGAATAATCCACTCTATTTTCCTTGCATTTGATATGATTTATATCAAATTCATATTTAATAAGGAATTCCATCCATATTACCTGTTTGGAATTTAGAGTGTATTGTTTAAGAATATACTTCAGATCACTGAGGTATATTCTCAATTCAATTTTTTTACCCATAAGGTAGTGACTCCACATCTTCAGGGCATGAATAATGGCTGCAACCTCTAAATCATTTGTGACAAAGTTCCTTTCATGCTCCTTGATTTTTTTGGAATCGTAGAAAACAAAATGACGATTATGGGTAAGGACACCACCCAATCCTTCTTTACAATCATTTGTTCACACCACAAAGTTTTCATTTGGATCCAGAATCTTTAGCATAGATTCACTTGTCAAAAAATATTGAAATGAAGAAAACATTGTTTACATTCCTTAGTTCATTCAAACTTCACACCCTTCTTCTGCAAAGAAGTTATAGGATGTGCATTCTTTGAAACCCTTTTATAAATGTCTTGTAGTATCCTACTAGTCCCATGAATGACCTGATTTCTATGACATTCCTTGGTACTGGCCACTCTCGTATTTCCTTGAGCTTATCTAGGTTCACTATTATTCCCTCTTATGAGATGATGTGACCCAAATACTAGATCTTCCTCCGATAATATGAGCACTTTCTCAACTTTGCATAAAGTTGATGCTCCCTTAGCACCGGTAGCACCACCCTTAAGTGTTTCTCATGTTCTTCTTTAGAATTATAGTAAATAAGCATGTCATCCAAGAAAATAATGACAAAATTATCTAGTTAATTTCTAAAAATTACATTCATCAAACACATGAATACAATTGGTGCATTGTGTTAGCACGGGAATTTGCAGTGGCAATTTTGATCATTTCACAGTGCCAGTGAATTAGGAGTTTTTGCAAAACTCTTGCTCTTGTGATTTGTAGTGTTTCTGAAATTGGTGATTTGGTAGCACTTTTGAATTTCGTAGTGCCAATATTTCTTTGGTCATTCATAGCGCCAAGTGGCCAATATTGGTGCCAGTTTATGCGATTGGCATAGTTAGCATATGAGCATTTTTTATATAGAGTTAATGCTAATTTTAGCAAAACTTTTAGGCCCACATGCCCAATCTCCAATTATTTAACCAATTGACAAGCCCTTCCATGAAGTCAAGCACCTACCACACAACACAGTTAGCAACAGCCATCAAACGCATCCAAGTCACATGGAGGAGGATCCCACAAGGGCCTATAATTCCTACGCGTCAAATGTATCTAGAAAGGACCCTGTTTATAAATGTTTACCATTTCACAATAGCGCTATAGAATTTGTAGAGTTGTTACACATGAAGTGTTATGGAATCTGCAGAGTTGTTTTACAAAGGGCGCTACATAATTGGCTACCAAATGCACTACAAAATGGCACTACAAACTGGCCATCACAGTCAAAGGTTTGAATTCATGACTCCTTCCTGATTTTTGATGATGTGGAGAGAATCAAGGATCAGTTGACAACAAGCGACAGAGTATCCCTGCTTTCAAGGCATCAAATTAGCATTTGAAGATTCTGGGTAACTAATGCAAAATGGAAGACAAAAAAAAAATAGCAATTACATATTTGTGCCAAATGGATGAATGTTTTTGGCATACACATCTTACACATGACAGGAAGTTCATGATTTTAGGAGAAAGGAATGGGTCAATTGTGGTTTGGCACTCAAAGATAACCTCGTCTCCTAAAGAATAGAAGAGGTGGCATCAATTGGATTCGAAGTGTCAAAGTTTAGATTTGAATCCTAATTTCAAGGGATTAAACTCATGTTTTGATTTGAAATGATTAATTTAGCATGTTATGTAATCTTAAGATCCCTTTTCTTTGGGAGTTGGTTTTGATGTAATTCTAATATAGTGAATATGGGCTATAAGGTAAAAGGGGGGGTGAGTCTTTTGAGATGGGGGTTTTCACTTAAGAGACCCGATAGGTCTAACAGAAAGATGGGAAATTTCAAGGAGGATTATGAGAGAGTTGTAGGAGGAACTTTGCATGTGATCATTGTAACCCTGAGGGGATTATGTTTTTGTAAACATTTATGTTATTAGAAATTCAGGATATCTATGGTATCAGATTTTTTTTCTTTGTTTTCTTCTTTGTCTTCTTACTTGAATGAAATGTACACCTTGAGGATCATGGTTTCCTCTTATTAATGGATTCTTGAGTATCCAAGGATCTTATGTATATTTATTATTAGTCATTGTTTACATTCAAGTACCTTGAATTCATTTATGTTGAGAGGATCTATGCCTTATGGATTTTCTTCTTTGTGTTATCTTTTCTCTTCCTCTATCCAATAAACCTTTTATATGATATGCAGATTGATTTCTTTTAATGAGCAGGGTGTTTGCTTGAATTCATAGCCCAACAGACGATCACTGATTTTACAGTAGCTTATTGTCTTTTCCTTTCCTTGTTTTCTTTTTCTTGATCCACAAAAACCCAATCAAGTATTTTTATATTAAGATGTGTTGGTCTTGTTCTTTAGCAGTCTAAGAACAACTTCTATCACTAACACATAGGACAACCCAAATGGCACCACTACAAATTCATAATGGCCATAACTTATTCTAAAGGTTGTCTTCTCGATGTATTCCTTTGTAATCCTTACCTAATGGTAGCCTAACCTGAGGATAATCTTTGAAAATACCTTGTCATATTTAAGTTGATAAAAAATATCATACATCTATCCTTGGAAAATGATACTTTTTCTTCACAGTTACCTTATTCAACTTCCTAAAATCAATGCACAATGATAAGGTTTCATCCTTCTTCTTTACAAAAAGTATTGAAGCACCCGAAGGTGAAACAATTGGGTTTATGTACCCATTCTTCAATAGCTCCTCAAGCTACATTTGTGGTTCCTTAAACTCTTTTGTACCCATCCTTTAAGGTGTCTTGGTTACTGGAGTTTCTCCTGACATTGAGTTAATGGAAAATTTTATATCCCTCTTAGGTGGTAACCCTAGTATTTATCCAAAGACATATTCAAACTCACTTGGGACTACAAAATATTCCAAATTGGGCACCTTATCCTTAGCTTCCTCTTCCATGTGAGCTACATAAGCATCCCTTCCTAACACTTGTTTTCATTTGTCGAAATGAAATTTCTATGATTGTCACTGCTCTTGGAATGCCCTAAATTGATATTAAGTTTCCATCTTCATCAAGACAAGTGAAGGCCTTGTTGTAGAAATATAGGTCAGCATGATTCTTTTCCAACCAATCCATACTGATTTGGAATTATTAATATCCTAATGGAATGATGTTTAGTTCTTTTTTTGTGCTTAGTCCATTCATTTCCAATGGAAAATCCTTAACCAATTTATTGATTCTTCTCTTAGCTCCTATAGCTAATTGAACTAACTAAGATTTCCCATGATTTCTTCTTTGTAAGTGAAATCTTTCAACTAGATTAGGATCTATATAACTATGGATAGCTCCTAAATCAATTAAATTGGCTATAGTTTAATCATTGATCTTAATTTCCACTTCAATAATATGAGACTAAAATTCAACTTTCTTGTTGTCCAAGGATGTATAGATCCTTGGCATTCTTTTGCCCATATATTCCATTGTTTCAACCTCCTGAATGTTTTTCACAATCCTCCTTTCTCTTCTATGAGTGAAATATCTATACATGTGATCCCCCTCACATCCCCAAAATTTAATGGGTTGATGTCTTGGAATTTTTCCCAAAGTCTCTCACATCTTGGAGTCATTCCATGCTGGCTTCCCCTATGAATTGTTTCTAAGGAAAGGTATATTAAACCCTTTCCTTATGTAATCCATCTCACCTTTCTTCTTGTCAAACCAATCTCTCTAAAATATTGATCCTCCTTTATGCTAGTCATAAAGGAACTTGGATCTCCCTATTGCTTCCCATAATGTCTTAGTCTCATCATACTAAATATCATCATTGTCGATTGAAGGCATTCCACTCAATAATTGTTGTATCTTGACTTGCTCATCCTTGATAAATTCAACATACCTTAGCAGTTGTAGATATATCCTCTCATACTCATCCATGGTCATACTCCCAAGCTTTATTTCAAAGAAATATTTCATATTCTTGTCATAATATAGCAGCGAAAAATATTTCCTTTAGACATACTTTATGAATTTCCTCCAGGTTAACTTATTTTCATTAATGTGTTTGACTTGCACAAGTTGGTCCTACCACATTGATGCTTTCCCACCAACCGCATCCCAAGATAACATGTCTTCCCAGTAGATCAACTTATCTTTATTGATCGAAACCCACAATTTGAGATTCTCCCCAGAATTAGAAATGTTTGACCATTAATCTCTCTTACTCATCTTGAATATTCCACAGGAGGACAATTGTCTTCTTCCACGTGTCACCTACCACATGGAATTCTCTAACAGACCTTCCCTTTTTGATGTGGCATGTTAACATGACATGCTGACATGGGATGTTGACATGGCATTCTCTTCTGCCTCCCGCCCTCCCGGGACAACATGCTCATCCAATAGATCAGACGGTTCATAATCAAATTGACCAATGGATTATATATCCAAGTCCTCCTATTGATCCTAAAATATGCTAAGTCACAAGTCTCTCTCTCTTATATATCATGCTCCTATACTTAGAAAAAAATTCAATTTTATGGTGGGTTCATGAGTCTTGTTATAACTTCCATCATCCCCAAAGTGCACCATTTTAATTTTCTTGAAGTATTTCATGCAGTTGCGTATATTGTCTTGTAATTCTAATTTTTCATTGTCGCCAAATCATACATCAATCTTCCACCACCCTCATTTTATACTATACTTAGAATATTTTTCTTCACCATGGGTTGATTACTCATTCATATTTTTCCAAAACTCCATCCGTCGGCTTCATGATACTTACTTGTTTTCGAGACTTCAATTCCCTCTCAATACTCTAACACTTAGCCATTTTAATATTTCAATCTGGAAGCAGAGATATTGTCATAAGTATTTTGAAACTTTTTTCTTTCTAACTATCTGTTCTCTTTTGGGTACTTAGTCATTTTATGAAATTCTACCATGGGTCCATGGGATTTGGTCTTTTTCCACAATCACTTTATATTTCTCCACCACTCGATGGTGAATACTTATTCTTCTTGTAACATTCCTCGAGTAACATTAAATGCTAAATCTTATGGAAAGTAACAAGTGGTTAAGTATCAAAGGTCATATTTAATGATGATTTTATTGAGACCATCCTCAATAAATTCAAATTAATTTATTCTTAATCATTCTTTTGAAATAAGAGATTCAAGGTGTATAATGTAAACAAAAATTCTTTGATATTAACATGTTTATAAAGTAAAAACAATTTCTTTGCTAAATCCCCAACTCTTTATGCACGATGGTCAGAAGAAAAGAGAGTTTTTGTGGAGATACTATGAATACATTTGTGTGAGAAGATCCAAAATATCACTGGTCAAGAGCGTATAAGTATTATTCTACATTTTCTCCTCAATAAAGAAACATTAATTATATTTTGATATCAGGGATTGCTAAGGTAGGGTGTATCCCAAAAAAATTTGACGCTGTAGAGCTCATTTCATCGTATATAGATAAATACAAAAAGAATAAAAGAATCATTCAGTTGCAAGTACAATTCTCAATTTCCCTTGGTCCATGAACCTTCAAAAACATATTGAAGCTACCTAATCCAAAAATGACGTTCAAAGTTGATGAAGATAAAGAATTCATGAAGAATAGAAATGGTGGTAAGGACTTGTTGCCGCAATATCTAGAAGACTCGGTGACAATGCCAAAGGATTTATCAATTATATGGGTTATTCAATTAAGAAAAAAATATCAGAAAATGGTGTGGATTCTAGCTAGGGTTCTTGGACAAGAGTCAACTGCTACAGTTCCTCATTTGGCTCTTTATATTTATATTTTTATGTCCAAGAAAAAGTGATTTTCGAACGGTCAAAATTATCTCTTCTGAAATATCATTCCAATTATCAAATTTTAGGATGAACATGAAGTTATTTATGTATGCATACTTAATATTTTTCATCGCATATTTTCATGTATTAGAATGTTTGTGTTTACCAAAACATGTTAACTTCAATTTAGACCTTGTTCATACATGGTACCCTGCTCTATGGAAGAAGAAGGAAATGTACCATTTTTATGAAGTCTATGATGCGTTTGTTTCTTCTTTCAAGAAACTTATATTTGGAGATGGTACTTTGATATTATCATTGGGTGTGACAACCTTTTTAGATAAAAGGTGAAGTTTTGAGGAAAATGAAAATTACAGCGTCATTAGAGTTTGTTGTTCTCGATAAGCCCCAATTTATCTTCCATTTTATGTTCCAGAAAAAATGTTTGTAATAGAGGTTTGCAGAGAGTGCATGTTTTGGGCATGTTTATTTTATGAGAGAAAGAAAAAGCTATTCATTTATTTTCCATGGAAAATTGGAAAAATTACATTAAAAAATGCTTCAAAAAATGATGAATATGCTATCTAGTTTGACAAGTATAATTTAAAGTTGGAAAATAAAATAAAAGGGTTCAACTGTAATCAATGTTTCATTTATCACATGACTTATGTTGGTTTTAGTGTATCATATGCAAATAATTATTTATTTGGAGAAGAAGAAGTTGATGGCGAAAATCCTAAAGCAGTTCCAGTGGGAGACCTTGAAATTGTTGTTAGCACAAATGAATAACATAGACAACATGGAATGGTTGTTAATGAAAGAAGCAAAAGGTCTCAAAATATCTCTCAAATAAGCAGTGCAGCGAAGCAGAACCCTTAAATTGTAACTCAAGAACAAAATAAATATTTAATTAAAAATTCTGGTGATGGAGATGTCCATGATCCTCCCAAAAATAATCTTGAAAGGCCTCATAAGCTCAAAATAAATAGTAAAAGAAAAAGACATGTAAATCAACAAGAAGTGGGTGAGCTCATACCTAATGATGATGATTCCCTTGAGGACATGGAACTGGATGTGAATATTGAAGACATAGAGTTTCCAGATGAAGAACAAAGGATTCAAGAAAGTAAAGAAATTGCAGTGGAGAAGACAACACAAGAACCAATATTCTATGAAGAATAATTCTTAACTCCTCACAATGCTTCATTTGACAAAGACTATAAGAATTTAGTTTTGGAAAGATTTAATTCAAAAGGAAAAAATATTCAATAAAAACCCATTTGTTTCCAATGGCCTTTCTTTTAGTTGGAAACTCAACTAGATCCCATGCCTCAGTCTTATCCAAGGTATCTATCTCTTCAACCATGGCCTTCTTCCATAGTTTACTATTCTTTGAATTCACCGCTTCCCTAACAGTTCTGGGATCATCATCAGTAATAGATAAAGACAAATTAGCATGAAAATTAGGTGGACAATACCTTTTTGGTTTCCTTCTTTCCCTCATTGATCTCTTCAATACTAGAGTATGAGGTTCTTCTTCTTAGTCATCTTCTTCCATTGATTCAATTTTTGCATAATCCATCTCAAACTCTATTTTATCAAGTTCATATTTCCTTTATAGGAATTATTGTTTGCGAACATCTTTAACCTCTCTAAAAGAAACATCTTGACTTTAAACAGTCTTCTTAGTTTCCGGGGTCCAAATCTTATAACCTTTCATACCATCTTTATAGCCAATAAAGATACACTTTTTAGCTTTATTATCCATCTTACTCTTATTTTCCTTTGGAACATGTACATAAGCATC
>CBVK0100135615.1:0-14301 GCA_900067695.1 Picea abies
AACCTATGATAAAATCTCCAAAAAGTACAATTTATGGAGGTTTATACTTTTGTTTTCACTGAAATGTGTTGGTTTGGTGCATTTATTTTATTGTAGTGCACTAGTCTACTTAATACTAAAGTACACATTGCGTGCGAAAAAAATATTTTTTAAATAACAACTAATTTTTTAATCAATGCACCGAAAAATGAAATAGAAAAATAGCAGGAATTTCATTTTGTAAAAGTGAGTTAAACAAAACCCTACTACATTGTGGTGCCAAAACTTAGAGTGGAGACTTTCATAAGAGACATTAAGTAAGAGATTAAATTGGATAGATTCTTTGAAGCACAAAATTCGTAAGGGTTCACCATGGGTTGTATATAAATTTTTAGAGGAGAGATTTCGAGTATTTAAAACTCACCTTCAATTTTGCAAACCGTAACTTTGTTGTTGCTTCCCTTTAGTTTTTTGTTATTGCTTCCCTTTAGTTTTTTTTTGTTGCAAACCCTAATAGCAGGTGTTTAGTTTCTTTACCCTTTCACAGTGATTTGTTTTATGGGGTATTAGGGTATTTTTTTTCTTTAAGGTGTTTGTAGGCACCAATGGTGTTTTTGAAGCAACGAATATCTTAATGGATTGGGCCCCCTCATTACCTTATATTCCAAACCATGTCCCTAATAAAAAAAATAAAAAAATAGTTTTTGTAGTGTGCATTATTTGATATAGACACACTAGTGCATTTAATATTGTGAGCACATCGCTTGGCACAAAACGTGTAGGTGGTTGAGTACGAGGGTTTTATTGGGATAATTAGTGCCCCCTATAGAGATAAATACAACAATATATATGAATGTAACATGCACACAAGTTCATATTATTGTAGAAAGTGAACCATTAAACCTGAAGATGTAGTAGGATCTTGCTACAAATTTTTGAAACATATTTCATAATTTGCAGATTTCATTATGTAGGTCGTTTGTTGATAAACTATTGTTGATAAAATATCAAGGGGAAAAACTTGTTGCAAGGAGTTCAAGGGAAGTACATCCCAGGAAGAGAACGAAGCAAGTTACTTGATTTTTTAATTTATAAGTAATATATTTTGAATTATGTTTAGGTTTAAATGATGTGTATTGCTTAACATTTGTCATGCTAAGAAAAAACTTGAAAAAAAATTGAAAATATTGTTCACAATATTAATGGAACAAAACATAAAAGTTTATTAAAATGTTGTAAATATGGGAACGTAGATCAAAAGGTGATCAACATGAAGATTTTCTTTGAATTTTTACGGATAATGTACTTCTTAATAATAATAGTTAATAGGCTTTAAACATTCATTCACATATGTTGAATGTTGTGAAGGGAACCCCCAACAACGGAATAGAAGGCCCTTCTAAGAAAAAAAACAAGTACAAAGGAAATGATGATGATGACTTGGGCCTCAATTCATCTAGAATGGTGGTGGAAGTTAATGACAAGGGGAAAAGCTTTTGTAAAATTGTAAGAGATGTGGTGGAAAAAACATATAGACATTCTTTTCACTTGCAGTGTAAAAAACGATCTAATGACTCCAAGAATTAGGTTATGTCTAAACTACAACACATGTGTTTCTAGAACAATGGACAACGACACATATGAGACTTGCAATAGAAAATTTGTACAATAACAAAAAAACAATTTAGAGAGTATTATTAATAAATATATTTTTCCATAATATGTAAAAATTACCAAATTAATATTCCTACTATATTTATCTCTAAAATATTAATCATTTTTTATTGTTTTGTTTTTAAGGGAGATTACAAAAATTAAAGACATTGTGTGAGATGATATTAGAAAAATGCTAGTAGGGTTGTCCAAAAAAGTGTACAAGGGGATGCGAAAGAATTAAGAATAATTGCATCACAAGAAGAGTTATCCCAACAATAATGTGCATCAAGTGTATGTAATCATTGTTTTTTTATATGTGTAATCAAAGAGCTTTATCACATGAAATTATACTCATTTTAAATTGTTTTATTGTTACATGAAAAGAAAAGAAAAAAAAACAGAACCCGTCCATCACATAGGATGAGACAACAAGGTGTCAAGTGGGTCTAGCCCGAGTGGTTGTGGGATGGAGTGTTATCCTCCACACCGAGGTTCTATTCTCGTAGGTGACATGTTGAGCTCACTATGAGCATATTGTTGTAAAGGCTTTGATCCCGTGTTGTTGACGGCCTTGTGCCCTAAATAATCTAGGGTTTACCCTGAGTACCATCCTCAAAATGAGGGGAGGCTTTTCCCTGAGCATTGTATCTTGTGAAAAAAAAAAAGACAAGACAACAAGGTACAAAAGGGTATATCGCAAAATTTGTGAGGAATGCTTGCCTTTTCCTTATTTAACATTTCATATTTATTGTGATTTTCATACTTCAATTAATTTTCAATCATTCATAGATGTTTTCTACAGAGTGCTCGTGTACAATGAATAACCATCAAAACATTTGATTGACATTGAAATAAATATGGGTTGTGAGTATATGTTGGAGTATCAACAATTATTTGAACAATTCATACATGTATATGTTGTTGTACATCCCCTATTTTATAAATAACAACAAACTTTTAATTATATATAAACTTTGTCATGTCATATTAAACTTGAAGGAAATCACAAAGTACAAAGTGAAGACAACATAAGATATGTTGTCAGACGACGTGATGCATGACTTTGAAGAAATGTGCATTATTCATGAGCATTGACTACTATAGTAAGTTTATCGATTCCTGCAACCATGTATATTATACTATAAATGTAGACATATTCATTACATTTCATTTCTATGTTTGTAGATGGAAGATTGATCAGGGGATCAAATTTTGCTCAATTTTCAAAGTGCTCGAAATTCGACGAAAATAGTGCCATTGTGTCTGTCTCGTCTTCCTGATTCTGGTGGTATATTTACTTTCTCAAACGGAGTCCATATGGAGAAGATATCGCGATCTGTTCGCCAAGCCAAACAGGCAAAAATTTACTTGCAATAAATTTTCAAGTATTTCAAGTCTTCTTCATTTTTAGATCAAAGATGAAGAGGACAAACACAATAAAGCTAATCAAGAAAAGAGTGCAAATAACCCAAATACAATAGCCCCTACAAGTGTTGCAAAAATGAGGAAGGGAAGCAACAAAAGCACTAACATCAGCTCAAGCAATTAATGATGATCAATATAATTAAATATTACAAGTTTTATATTTTATAACGTTTGTCTATAAAAATCAGAGATTTTATTTTACATAGACCTTTATATTGTCTCATTTCGCATGACAATGGGTGCCAATAATTTTAACAATTATTTTTTGACATTTTGCTTAACACAAATCTTATGTTGTCTCATTTTGTATGATAAAGCGTTATTTGTTATTATAGAAGAAAATATACTATTACAATGTACTTTCTTGTAAAATGTTATGTTGTCAATTAAAAATATGTATCATTTGCACAATGAACAATTGTGTAATCAACTAGTGTATTTAGTTAAATAATAAAGTATATTAATGTAATGATTATATCAAATGCATTAATTAAATATAAAAATTACTATAAAAAGTATTTGATTTTTTAATCAATAGTTGAAATTTTATATATAAAGGGACAAGTAATAAGAAGTTGTATTTTTATACCCACAAATAAATTAAATAGCAAATAAAGAATTTTTGCACTAAAACATTAAAACATGTTGGTACACAAAAATATTAAATAACAGATAAAGAATTTGTGCACTAAAACATGTTGGTGCATTTTATCTGTTTATATGTATGAACATGTTTAAAACATTTTTACACACATGTGCATTTCAATAAGTTGTACGCATCAAGGCATGTTCAATATATAAGCACTAATGTGCACTATGTTATAGCTCAAAATGTTGCTTCATGTTGATGCATTTTATATGTTTGTATGTATGGACATGTTTAAAACATTTTTAAACACATGTGCATTTCAATAAGTTGTACACATCGAGGCATGTTCAATATATAAGTACTAATGTGCACTATGTTATAGCTCAAAATGTTACTCCTTAAATATATGTATGCATGTGCATTTCAATAAGTTGTACACATCGAGGCATGTTCAATATATAAGCACTAATGTGCACTATGTTATAGCTCAAAATGTTACTCCTTAAATATATGTATGCACGAATGCATTTTGTATATATGAGAGCATCAATGATATTTATAAAAATACAAACATTGATGTTGTTAACATGTATGTGCATTTTAAATGGTGAATCAACCAATGCTCATAACTATACTAAGCTCGTTTATGCTCCTTATTAAAACATTAGTATATGACCCTTAATGATAATGATAGAGTTATTGTTGTCGTTATGTTACAAGGATTTCACAGTGCACAAGGAGATATAGTGCACTCATGCTTAACATATACAGTGCACCGGTGCTTTATATTATATAATATGCCTTGTTGCACTATAATATTGTAAAAAACCTTCACTCAAATCTTTGGACACGCATATTTTTTTAGTTATAATAAACACGTGTTAAAACTTAGATATATCATAAAAGAGGAGTTAAATAGATGACATGTACACCCCTTCCATTTCCCACTTTTCAAAGTCATAGCCCTCCCCATGTTCCCTTGGCAATTTTGTGTTCACTCTATATTAGTTTCATTTAAATAATTGCATCATTTATATTTTTGAGTTATAATAAACACGTGTTAAAACTTAGATATATCATGAAAGAGGAGTTAAATAGATGACATGTACACCCCTTCCATTTCCCACTTTTCAAAGTCATAGCCCTCCCCATGTTCCATTGGCAATTTTGTGTTCACTCTATATTAGTTTCATTTAAATAACTGCATCATTTACACATAAGCCCTAACTCAAGCAAAAGCATGAAGACATATACCACATGTTATTTGCATCATCTAGTAAGGTCTTAGACTTAAGTCATTTTTAGGAATTTACATGACTATACATATTTACATATGTGGTGTCCTTAACTTAACACTAAGGCAAAATCACATGTATACGCATTATATTTATACATGACTTGTGTTGGAATTAACAAGGTCAAAAATTTGTGTTACACCCCACCTTGGAATAGCATCATTGTAAGTGTTACCCTCATGACTCAAACAAGAACAAGTAATTTATCTTATGACATTATCCATTTCATAGGCCAATTCATTAAGCCTGAAGTGCTCTAATATACCTTAACTTGAACAAATACCCAACTCTAAATAATAGTCATGTTATGTTTTTTTTACAAAAAAAAATTGTGTAGTATATCCAACCATCCTTAAGCAAGATATACTAAGAACTTGTAAATTATCAAGGTTCGAGGCGTTTTGAGGCATACCAGAGTGGGTCTCTATCCCAAGGGTGTCTACCTTTTTAGCCTTATAACAATGGGTCGAGAGAGAGAGAGAGAGAGAGAGAGAGAGAGAGAGATACCCTCACCCTTGTCAATCCATATGCATACCTTGGTAGTGGTAATAATACCAAGATTATCTATGGCTAGGTAAATCATTACACAACACTCATTTTCTAAGGCTCAAAACATTTCATAGATGTGTATTAATTATGTGTCAAATCTTGAGTTCTATGTTATTTGGTTTATTTGTCCAATGAAAAACTTGTAAACTTTGAATAGATATAATTGTAACTTTTTTATCTATTATAAGTATGTTATTGTGTGTGAATGTGTAGGGATGCATGTGTCATGAGTCGGTGCATCTCTTATTTCAATGCATGATTAATATAAAAAAAATTATGTTAATGTCCAAATTAGTATTTTGTTAACTTATGGTTTAGAAAATTGGCAAATAACTTGAGGTCAAGGTGCCTCATTTCCTCATTTCTCATGATGTGGGAAATCCCATAATGATGTGTGAAACCCCACATTATATGTTGACCTCTTGACCACTTCATATGTAATTCATGGCATGCCTATAATTGCAATAGATACTTAATGGTAAAAAAACACATTTGCTTAAAGAAAGGAAGGTGAAATGGATTTGGAAACACGTGAGAGGGGTTTTTTCATGAACCTAGAGGTCTTGCCTCGAATTTTTTTTTTAGCGTCCTTAGTCATGCAACACTGCCTTGCTTCGATTGCAAGGGCTTGGCCAAACTATGCCTATTTGTAGCTATAATATGCCTCTTCACTTAGGGTTTTCCATAACCACGGCCTAAGCTACAATTGTTAGATATGCAACCAAGTTCTCTAACACTTAGACTCACATCCAAACATTGTCTTAAAGCATCTTGACAATAATTAACATTTAACCAAACATCTCAACATGTTTCCAAACAGAACATTGTAAGGAAACAAAATTCAACATACAAAGATTCCCAATAAATATGTTAAGGTGACATCCAAGGTTGTTGTATAATCTTTATTAATGAATAATGTTACAACAACAAGAGTACAAGGGAGTCTGACCACTACTTGAGACTCATTTTCTAGAAGTACATATAGTCTAAGGAAACACTACCTTAATGCCACTCCACTTGCACGATCCAACCACTAAAGCACCCACATGCCTTCCTCTTGTGAATCCCCCTTGGTCCATGTTCTCACCAAAATGTCTTGACTACCTAAGGCATTCCAAGTCTATATAAAGACAACTCTTTCCAAGTTAAATATTTCAACATCATCCAACTATCTAGCATGTGTTGTCTAGCCCTGTTTCCTTCTACCTTAGTTTTCATACATGCCTAAACCAACCGAGTAGGGGGGGATAGTGTTGTTTGAAGGAAAAGGCCTTACATCCTACCCCACTAAAATTTATGTCATCCTAGCAAGCCCAATTAACACTTGTCTAAGTGCCCTGAGATTTCCCTCCTCGAACTCTTGGATCTTATCTCATATTTATATAATGCCTCCTTCCTCTCCTAGTTGTTCTCATCTTCAAGCCTATATTTCCAACTAACAAGGTACTCCTATGATCGATTCTTGTAAAAATGGGTGGTCTTGTGTGCCAATATCTTGTCCACTTTTAGTTTTGGTGTGGTTGTAATCAATGTTTGCCCTATTAAGTTTAGCTTCATCAATCATATATGGATTTAATTGATTGACATGGAAAACCAAATGGTGAGCTCTCGTGTTCCCCAATAGCTCCAACCTGGATGTAACATTACCAATCTTCTTAAGCACCTTAAATGGTCCTTCAAAATGCCACAACAATACACTAAACATGTCAACTAGTGGTTTAAATTGTGCTCTACCCAAATCAAGTATGGATTTGTGACCAACTTGAAACTCTATTTCTCTTCTAATATGATATGCTCGATGCTTCATCTTCTTGGATGTTTTCCTCAACTAAACGTGTGCTAATTTTACTTTATCTTTCCATCCTTTAATGAATCCCAAAGTGATGGGTTTCACCCATAGTAGCATTGCAACATCGTGTGGGATGCTAGTTGTTATTTCCCGTTATCCAACTCAAACTGACTATACCCAGAAGTTGAGCTCTTTTGCACGTTATACCTAAACTAGGTTGCATACAACAACTCTGGCCGGTTTAATTGGTTTGCACAAACAAAATGCCTTAAGTAATCCTCCAAAAGGCCATTTATACATTACATTTTCCCAATGGTATATGGATGATAACTTGGACTCATAAGCAACATAGTTCCTCCGAGTTTAAACAAATCTATCAAGAAATACCCTATTAATATTGTATCTCTATCTAATACAATATTCAATCTTATACCCCCAATACTTAACAACATTCTTGATGAACATCTTTGCAACTTCCTCTATTGCAAAAAGAAGCTTCATTTGAATGAAGGTGGCATACTTGGAAAATCAATCAACCATAACCAATATCCCATTATAACCTTGTGAAATAGGTAGTTGAGTGATAAAGTCCATATAGACACATGCCCAAGGGCTCTCTGACACTGGTAAAGGTTGGAGTGGACCTACCTACATAATGGTGTTTGCCTTGTCTTCTTAACACAAAATACAAGTCTATATGTATTCTTTAATGCTGTGTGTCATACATTCCCAATTGTAATCTCGTTATAGCAACATAATCATCCTTACCTATCCTAGGTGCCCTACCTAAAGCCAATCATGGCACTCCCTCAATAGCTCCTTTTGAAGGTTAAATGACTTAGTATCATACATGCAATCTCAAAGTATAGAAATTCATAATTCACCCAAAAATTTATTGGTTTGTGTTCCTTCACCTATTTCACAATGTTTAAAGAATGGGATCCTTCTCTAACCTTGGTTTGATCTTCTTTTGCAAGTTTGTCATAACTTGCCTTTGATTTCCGACAAGCATCGAAAATGATTCTTCGATCTCCTCAACTGCTATAAACTTCACTTTTATGTTCAAGGCATCTGCCAAAATGTTCAACTTTCCTGGCTAATACACAATGGTTATGTCAAACTCTGGAAAGAAGTCTTGCCACCATGATTGTGTAGGTGACAACTTCAGTTGAATGGAAAAGTAACTTGTTTTCGCATTGTTTTCATTCACCACTAATGGTTTTCCTAAGAAGCAGTGCCTCCATGCTTGTAGGAAATGCACAATTGTGGTCATATATTTCTCATGAACAAGGTACCTCTGTTCATGATCCTATATATTTTCACTCTCGTGGGCTATTGAATGACATTCCTACATAAAAATTCCTCCAATGGAAGAAACTAAAGCATTCATTTGTACTTCAAATTTCCACTTAAGCTTTGGCAACTTCCACGCGGGTTCCATCACAAGTCTACACTTCAGTTCATAGAGTGCTACCCAACACTTCTTTGACCAATTCCATGGTCTATCCTTCTTCAACAAGTCACTAGGTGAAACCAAAATCTTAGAGTAAGCTTCAACAAACTTGTAGCAAGAGATAACCAAACCAAAAAAACTCCTTACCTTGTGGATTGTTCTCGACTCTTCCCAATCCTCGATTTCCCTGATCTTCTTAGGATCCACGTGGATGCATCTTTTTCTGATCCAATGGCCTAACAATGCAATTTCAGTCTACCCAAATACATGATTCAACTTCTTCAAGTAAAGTTGATTTTGCCTCAATGCCTCAAATATTTTTGCCAAATGCCTTTTATGATCTTCCATGTTCTCAATGAACACCACATTGTCATCCAAATAGACAACTATTGGCTTGTCTAAGAATAATATAAACACATTGTTCATCAAGTTCCCAAAGGTAGTTGGAGTGTTTCACAACCCAAAAGGCGTAACAAGAAACTCAAAACTACAATACCTTGTTACACAAGGTGTCTTTGCCTCATATCCTTCTTTATTCCTTACTCAGTAGTCTAACTTTGTGAAAATCTTCGCCTTATCGAACTTGTCAAAACAATATGTTATCAAATGCAAGGGATACATGTTCTTAATGCCATACTTGTTCAATTTATAGTGGTTCAAGCACATCCTCAACTTTGTTGTGTCCTTTTTCTTTTGGAAGAGGACCAATTCACAATAAGGGGATTGTTAAGTCCTGATGAAGCCAACATCAATGAGATCACTTATCTGCTTCCTCGGTTATTCCAACTCTAGTCTAGAAATTCGAAAAGGATCCTTTGCTAGAGGTTATTACCCTAGATCAAGATTGATGCGATGATCAACAATGTGCCTAGGAGAGAGCACTTTGGGAAAAACTCTGGCATTTTGTTTGTAAACTTGTTCAACGCATAGACAAGTGTTGGAAAAATATTCATCCATACCCACCCCTCATCAACTTCTCTAATCAATGATACAACATAGAGTTGAGACTTTGGGCACCAATTTTCCATCTCCATGCTTAGTGTGGACACCAAGTGCACCTTTATGTTAGGATTCCTTTTTATTGTGTGCATAACACAAGGCTTCTATCCACCAAGTATCACAAACTTATCCATGGATGGTATAATAACTATTTAATTTATCCTTAGGAATTCTTACCTAAGGATGACTTCAAGAACATCCAACTGCACCACTATGAAGTTTGTATGACCCTTCCACTTTTCCAACCAAATGTGAATTTTGGGTGCAACCTTAGATGCTCCCTTAGCCTTGATTGAAGAACCACACAATCCAATCCTGATTTTGAGTTCACCATGTTGGAACATTAATAATTTATGGTTCATCACACATCCCCTGGGTTCAATTGGTCGAAAGGCTGACCCACATCTGGATACATTCAATTGGGTGATCGACTAGCACATTACACCAATCAATCGAGTAGTTTTTCAGTTGGACAGTCAGCCAACGGTCGAACATACTCGAGTGGTGGATCGACCAACACAAGAATAAACTACTATTTGGACACGTAGGCAGTCGGGTCGAGCATCCTTGTCGAGTTGACTCGACAACGTAGATTTGACATAGTCAACTATAATAGTCGACTATTACATGTGGACAAGATCTTTTGAATTCTATGGAAGTTGGTTAGATATTGAGGATATAAATAGAAGACCCCTTAGGTCATTATCCATATATCGATTGTGCAATATATCAAGTGGATCAATATGTGCAACATGCATTATGATGTTCTTATCACAGTGCGCTCTGCTTAAGTGCTATAATAGTGTCTTTAGACACCACCCTTTATCTTCAAAATTCTTTGTTCCTCTTCTATTATTTGTAGTATTGTGTATTCTATTTCATGTCATGTTCCACCCTATTACCCCACATGGTATCAGATCTGATGGTTCAAAACCTCGACCAATTATCTGCAAACCTTGTTGAGTCGAATATATTGTGTGATTGACTATGGGTCGGTGGTTTGCTAATTGGAACTTATTGAAACAGGCCGGTCTTTGTCTATATATCGAAGATGGATTCAAAGATTGATCCTATTGTTTAGAACAAATCAAGTTATGCAATATGGGCACCATATATGGAAACCCTATTGAATTGAAAAGCACTATGGTAGTATACAAAGGTTGTGATTCTAGATCCAATAGATGACCCAAAAATTGTGTTGTTGATGGCAAGAAGGATGACGTTGTAGGGGTCATCATGACCTATATCTCATAGGGGATTCAATTTTGCCTCAGTGGAATCGAATACCCTCATCAATTTTGGAAGAAGTTGAAATCATTGTTTGACCGAGTCGACGAGAGCCACGTCATGCAGTTGGAGAAAGATTTGATCTCTCTCAGTCCCCATTCTTTTGACAGAACGGAGGACTATTTGGTGTGTGTCAAATAACTCCAGTTGAAATTGGGTGAATGTCTGAAGAATTATCAGAATAAGGATGGACAACTCATCGAGTTGGTCCTGTTAAACTTGAGAACACTATTCAACATGTTCATTTTGACTTTCCACACAAACTGGAAAGCACACAAGGAAGATGGTAAGGATTACACCTTTGAATATTTATATGGTCTTTTGATTACTAATCAGTACAAACTGCTTCAAGAAGGAAAGCTTGGTGGTAAACATTGGGCCCATTTTCTCAAGGGAAAGGGAACGATGGATCCCGAGGATAGAGTATGGTTTGATGCCTCTACACAAAAACCTACATACTATGACCAGAAACCTAAAGAGCAGACAGATGCACCTCATGGAATTCGAAAGAAGAAGACATGTCAGTATTGTGGAAAGACTGGACCTGTGGAGAAAGTAGGTTATAATAAGCGAGATGATTTAAAGGAGAAGGTTAAGCGCCTTGAAGGAGACGTTTGTTGTGCATCGATCGACTAATAATTTCACCTTCCAAGACGAGACTTATCAAGCCTTGTTGTCTCATTCTACACAAAATGCATGGGTAGTCGACTTTGGTTGCACTCATCACATGGTTAAGGATGACTCCTTGTTCACATGGTTGGATTAAGCTAAGGAGAGGAAGATCTGTGTTGCTAATTATTTTGTTATGGATGTCACTGGTGAGGGTGATGTTTCATGTCAACATGGGAAGATTTTTGATTCTATCATGTGTCAAACCTCAGTTCCAATATGTTGTATGTTGCTCAGTTAACACAGACAGGTAATATTGTGGAATATTTGGCAAGTCAATTGTCGTCAGTGGGCTTCTTGACCCGATGAACATCTTGTACAAATTTTGTGACAGGACTCGACCTCACAATGAACCGACTGAACTTGTTTCTCACACTGATGAGCAAAGTCAAATATGGCATGAGTGACTCGGACATCTTAATTTCTGAAGTCTGCAGGCACTGGCAACTCAAAACATAGTTGTTGGTTTACCGAAGGTATTTCCCCCTGAAGGAGTCTGTAAGGGCTTTATGCTTGGGAAGCATCATCATGCACCATTTGACTCTGGCAAAGTGTGGCGAGCAAAAAACCTACTATAGTTGGTTCGCATCCATGTCTGCTACATCAATCTACCTTCATTGTTAGGTGCAAGGTATATTTTGACTTTCATTGATGATTTCTCTTGCTTTACATGAGTTTACTTTCTAAAAAGTAGGAACCTTATCTTTGAAAATTCAAGGAATTTAGTGCCTTTGTTGAAAACAAATGTGGTCGACACATCAGATGCTTGAGATCAAACAATGGTGTTGAGTATGTAAATCGAACCTTTGAAGAATACCTGGCTCTATTTAGTATTGACTGGCAGCGGTTGGTTCCTCACACACCTAAGCAGAATGCAAGAATTAGACGTTAGTTGAAATGGCTAGATGTCTTTTGTAGGCTAAAGAACTGCCTCCTTGTTTCTGGGTTGAAGTGGTGTAATGTACAAATTATCTGCTCAATCGCCTCTCAACTAGATCTATCCTTCCATGCCTCTATTCAAATGATGGTATGGGAAGAATCCTTCAGTCGGCCACATCTGTGTGTTTATATGTGTTTCATAGGCTCACATTCCTAATGATTGCAGAAACAAGTTGGATGCAAAGAGTCATGCTTGCATCATGATGGGCTAGTCTAAATATTTGAAATCCTATCGATTGTTTGATCTTGTCAAACAACAAATCATTATCAGACAAAATGTACGGTTTGATGAGAATTTTTTTGCCACTAATTTGTTGAATACCTCCTATGGATTACTGCAGGATGATCCCTTTCATGTTGTCTCTGACAATGGCTCTCATGTTCCATACTTCAGCCCTCTAAATAGACAGTGGAACATTCTTCCTATTTCAACTGGATCGTCAACCTCCGAGTCGACTAGTCCATCATCCTTTGTTTCGATTGTCCGTCGACTAACAACACTCTGACTTCTAATCGATTTGTTGAAGTGAACCGTAGTTCACTTGTTTCTTGTTTACCCATATGGGTTGTTGTTGTAAGGGCTAGTCGACCCTGTCTACTAGACCCGACAGTCGACTAAGAATTAGTCGGTCGACTTTCGAAGTTGGAATTATAGGCCGGTCGAGGTATCTATTAAGCCAATCGACCCACGCAGTTAAGTAGTTACAACTGCCTAGTAACTGAACATCTATGTATAAATAGATGATCATGTATCAATGAAAGTCTATTTTTTGTTGTGTGTATATATATATATATATATATATATATATATATATATATATATATATCATGGTATAATAGGTCTATATTATGGTCGACGACATGGTCATCATATAGGTGTAGTTCATGGTCTAGGTCTTGCTATGTCTAGATCTAGGTTTAGGTCTTGACATGTCTAGGTCAAGCCCATTTATTTCCTTGAGATGTAGGGGGGAGGGTAAAGACAGATGAATAAAGAGATTGCAAGAGGGGAAGACAAATAGAATGAGAGAGAGAGGGACGAGGAGAGAGAGAGAGAGAGAGAGAGAGAGAGAGAGAGAGAGAGAGAGGGGGGAAATAGGGAAGAGGGGCTAGATAGAAGAAAAGAGAGAAAAGTAGGCAGAGTGGGGGAGAGAGAGGGAGGGGGATACAAGGAGCAATAAAGAGAGGGTTATATCCAAGAGGTAAAGAGATAAGGGGGTAGATATGGATTTTTTGAGAGTGTGACAAGGTGGGAGAGGAAGACCAAGAAAGCAGGGTAGAGAGAGAGAGGTGGTAGAGAGAGTGAGAGTGAAACTAACAAAAGGGAGAGAGAGAAAGAGTTGGTATATGTAGGAGAGAAAGAGAGAAGATATAGTGAGAGATAGGGGGGAGAGAGATAGAGAGAGAGGAGGAGACTTGGAGGGTGGAGAGAGAGAGAGAGAGAGAGAATGGGGGGGAGGAGGGAAAGAGAGGGAGGGAGGAGGGAGAGAGAGAAAAGGAGAGAGTCAAAGAAGGGGATATAGAGATGGAGTCGAACATTGATGGTGTATAAATAATATTGAATCCACTAAACAATTATGCTTATATTAAAGAAAAAAAGAAAAATCAACGTACCATAATCTTCATTAAACCATGTGAAATCATTATTAAACCATAGGTGAATTGTCATATC
>CBVK0100135616.1:0-14301 GCA_900067695.1 Picea abies
AGAGCAGCAGGCCCTCACCGTTCAAGTCAATTTATATTGGCTGAAAATCAGGGATGATGTTGGGTAGGGAAAGTTCAAAGTTACAAATGTTAGAATTGTATGTAATAAATAAAAATTAATAAATATATTTTCAATATTTTTGGGATTTATTATTGAATTTTTTTGTTTGTGTCTGTATGATAGATTTGGAATTAGTTTGGATTTATGATGAAAATTATTTGGAAAATTAGAATTAAGCTTGAAAATGTTTTCTATTATATAATTTTTTTAATAATATGTGTTTTATTTATTGTTTATATTGAAATATTTTTTTGTTAAATTAATATTTTTTTAAATATCATTTGTCAATTCCATATTGAGTATTGAAGGAATTACACATCTCCCTCATAGTGGGTAGTAGAAAGCACCTATGAATAAAATAAGAATTGTTTAACTTTCAATTATTTTATTTCTCTCTATTCATAAAGTTGATATAAAATTATGTTACTTAAGATACAAGTATTGAAATATTTTATTTTTCACAGACATTGAAATGTTTTTGTATTATTCCACAACATAAAGAGTAAGTTTAGGTGTTAAGAGTACCTACAAGAATATAGATGCAAAATAGTAGTAGAATAAAACTACACATTATTAACTATACATATCATTTCTTACTCTTTATAAAATAATTATAGATTTTTTTTTCCTTTTTTTTCCTTTATTATTTTTTATCACCCAAAACTGTACATAAGAAATAATAAAGAGAAAAAATTATTTATCTAAATTAGATGAATTAATTTCTTTAAATTCCTTATCCATACTTGACTTCAACTTTACTCAAATTACAATATTTGTCATACTAAATTGTATCTATACTTATATGTTATTTTATAAAGATTTATTAAAAACATATATACAAGGGCTTACTTATGGAGTGGATTAGTTTGAAAATATATAATGAATAATGAAACTTAATATAACTAAATGCATAGGTAATGAATGACTTTTGTCAATATTGTTTATGTCAAAAAGAAAATGATAAGTATGGAGAGTAAGGACACAACAACATAAATGACCAAATATGGAGTATAAAGAGTAAATAAAATGACTAAGTATAGACATTTAATATAAAACTTTGCAAAACAAGTAAAAAAATAAAGCAAGTGTTCAATGTTCAATAAAACTTAGTAAAAATATAATAGAATGTAGAGAAATGAATTGTGGGCATGTATGGTTTTGCATAGGTTAAGATGTGCTCTGTACTAAGCAATGTTCTCAATTTTCGTATATTTGTAAATATAAAATGATTCCATCAAATCTAAAACTTTTAGATATATCTTTTACTAAGTTAATTTTTTTTTATATATATGTAAAATTTGTAACTTTTGAAATTTATTCTAGAACATAATACTCCTCTCTTTCTATATAAATATAAATATTTGATTTTATAATTAAACCATTTACATTTTTTGGTTGTATATGACCTAGAAAACAAAGTAGTCATCACAAAACTCTAAAATAACTTTGAAATATAGGTTACATAGTTTAATTTGGACTATGCATTTGAAAAATAATACCCCTCTCTTTCTATATAGGCAAGAATATTTAAATTTACAATTAAACCATTTATATTTTGCATTGGATATGGCCTAGAAGTTGGAAGTTAATAGCCATCACAAAATTCTCTAATAACTATATTCTCTAATAACTATGAAATATAAGTCAGGGAGTTTAATTTGAAAAATGGTATTATGGGTGATATAGTTGGTGCTCACACATGATCTGCAATTCAGTTGATGATTTTTGTTTATAGTTGAAGATATTTTATACATGTATAAGTTAGAATCATCAAAAGTTAGCTTGAATGAAGAGTTTATAGAAAAAAACGTAAACGATGGCCGACTTAATTATGGAATGGTGGCATGACTCTTATAGTCTCAATATTATTTTAGACAAAGTATATTCCATTCAAAGTCTAAAAGAACTCCATATGCTAGTAGTTATAATGCTTTGTAGATTGCATAGTGAAAAAAACTATGAAATTCAAACTAGCATGGGTTCCCCTTATTCATTAAACTCAGAAAGGGAAAATCTTCAATTGGGCGCGCATACTTTGCACAAACATTCAACAAGAAGTTAAGAAATGATAGGAAACATTATCAGGTTACTTTCCAAGGTTTTTCATGTTCTGTTATTTAATAGATGCATTTTTTGGTGTAACTTCTTTTCCATTGATGTCTTTGAATTTGTCACTGTCTCAAGACCCAATTCATATTTATTGTTTACAATTATGGGCTATAAACTATAAAATTTATTTTGATGAAATTTGTGACAGTTTCATGATCTCTTTGTACAATATGTTTAAAAACCAAACAACTGCTAGATTTTCTCAAGGAGCCCTAAATTCAATCAAAGAAATAGGACATTGATTTGTATATGAGGAATTTTCTTATATCAAGATATATGGATCTGAAAGAGTGTTGCATCTTTTACCAAGATATGTTCCACATAGGCTTGTGTCAATGGAAATATCATATCAAAGAGTGGTTATTGGTATCATTGCTTATTTATCCAAAGGTCAGAAAAGACAATGTGCAACTCAAAATTCTCAAACTTGCAACTTAATAGGAAAAATGATTTTTTAAAAGAGAAGAATTAAAAAAAAGGCAGTATATAGGGAAGTGTTAATCTACAGGACAATGTTCAATCAATATTTTTGATCTCTAAGATTGTTTAAGTCTTGAAAAAAACCATAGGAGGATAAATCATCCTGCATTTTTAAAGAAATAACACTCCTCTATATGAATAATACACAGAATTAAAACAAAACTTGAGAATGGAGCAAGTTTATTAAGTAAACACTCACAAGAAAAGAAAGTATTGAGAAAGGGATAGACTCCATTCTATTGAGTATTGACAATATGATACAAACTTTACAAATATGATACAAGATTGTAATATAAAATAAAACATAAATCCTCAGAAGAAACATTTCCATCACAACATAAAGTGAAAAATATCATTTGGAAAAAAAAAACTAAATGAATACATATGCAAAGAAATTAACATGACATCTCATTGAAAATCATAAAAAATGAATACATACTTGAAAATTTAGCTTGAAACTCAAAGTCTGAAAAATTAGTAATCATGTAACCCAAAATAGTTCTCGGGCAAGCTGAAAAAATATACAATTGTATTTTAAACAATGTTAAACACTTAGAAAAAAAAAATAAAGGAACATAGTTAGAAATGGGTATTATGTTTTCACAGATCATGAAACAAATAAGAATGAGGGTTTACTATGTGAGAAAAAGAAAAGGAAAGCCAAATGCAATTTCCTTACTGCTAACTTTTTGTTTTAGAAATAGGTGATATTTATTATGGGATAAATGCATAAGAAATTCATGGAAATAAACATCCCTCTCACGTGATGACTTGTTTATGAATGGTAATTATAATATATTTATTTCTTCACTACAATAATTAGTGTTGTTTAAAGATAATAAATAGTAATTATCATAATTATTAATAAGTAATTATTATTTATGAATGGTAATCATAATATATTTATTTTTTCACCATAGTAATTAGTGTTGTTTAAATATAATAAATAGTAAAATTAAATAAGGTAATGGGTTTTCTCTACCTACATTTGACATAGTGTAAATGTAATTTAATAAGCAAATATACTTTAAGTGTCTAAAGAGAAATCTCCAAATATTAAAGCCAATAAAAATATTGGTGGGTTTTTCTCCACATATTAAAATCAATAAGAGTATTGGTGGGTTTTCACTACCTACAATGATGAAAAAGGATTTTGGAAAGAAAAATGTATAGTGTTGAAAGAGAAATCTTCGTATGCATATGGAAGTGTTGTTTATAAGACAAAATGATTAAGATTATAATTAACAAATTAATAAAAAAATTGAAATGACTGAATAGAAAAATTAAGATGGTTATAATTAAGAATTTTTTAAAAAGCTTAAATGAGAAAGTAGAAATATCAGTTTGCTACCTTGTAAAAGTATATATTTCATGTAGGTTTCAGGGAACAAAATATATGAGTGCGTTGAATAAAAAATATTAAATTTAATGAGAAAGAAACCAATTCTTATATAGAAAAAAAAAATACCAACCTCCTAAAAATTAAAAGAATTTTGGAATGAAGATACATGAGCCATAGAGAAATGAGAATGCTATTGTAAATAAACATGAGGCAACTACTACATAGGAAATAACAATTTGATAAGGAAGTAACAAAAGTAAGCATAGTTTATATGAAATAAAATGAGTAATGAAAGGAAAATAGCAATGGTGTGAACTTATAATTTGGAGGGGAATAGACAAAGTAAAAATTTAGATGTAAATAAAACTATTTTGTTGAGATGATGGTATCTTTTGTCAATGTCCATGATCATGAGGCAACACAAAGTGTATGAAGTCACTGAATCTATGTGAGCTACTTTGTTGTATATTCCAAAATGTTAATGAACACAAATTTGTATATATTCTGAGTGAAGAAAATTGGATTAAATAATATGTAATGTATCATTGGAATTAATTATTAGTTTATTGGATAAGTTGAGAAGTAGTCACATAGGCAATGTGGGAATGAGAGTTATGATGAACAGGCATGGAAAACAAATGCATATGGATTTGTCATAGGAGAAATGATGGAAATCTTTGGAATGGGCCAAGACCTCTTCTTGCTTCCATTCCAAGACATGGAAAATTTGTGCCATTATTTTGTAACCTTTGAAAGGTAAATTTCAAGGAGAAAGGAAGATCCTTCAAACAAGAACTTTATATATTTCCAATGCTAATGTGAGAGAGTAATTTGAAGAAAAAGGTGTAGCAATGATTACTAACGAGGTAGGGAAAGATTACCTTGAATCAAGGTTACTTGTTGGAAATTAAATAGTTACATTTCAATTATCAAGATCTATAAGAGTATCATGCTAACCTTTATTTAAAATCTAACCACACATGGTATAACGCTTTTAAAATCGACTAGGTTTCTTATATATATTAGTACCAAGTGTTCCAGGATCAAATAAAGGCGTTTACATAATTTATTTATTCTAGTGAAAACCAATGTTACTTACTCTAAGTAATCTGCACCATGTAAGTACACCATGTAAGTAAGTTCATGAAAGACAATGTGTCCTTTCCATCTCGATGTGAATAATGTAGTATCCAATTAACGGAGGAAATCGGTACACACCCAATCATTATTTGTACCATGTAAGTAAGTTCATGACGAACAATGTGTCATTTCCATCTCGATGTGAATAGTGTAGTATTCAATTAATGGAGGAAATTGGTACACACCCAATCATTATTTATTTCATGGTGTATAATTTTCTCCATCCTCTATTGGTCTTGTCCCTGAAAACAGTACTAAGAAGAATAATGATTTATCATTGCCTATGTACTCCAAGAGGATCTTGAAAAAAATGGGTCAGCAATATATCCATCCTTCCATGCATCATTGAATGTTGTTGCAGATCAATTATAGGTCATCTAATCTGAAAATAAATTATCATTGCCTATGTACTCCAAGAGGATCTTAAAACAAAAGGGCCAACAATATATCCATCCTACCATGCAGCATTGAATGATGTTGCGAATCAATTATAGGCTGTCAGATCTAAAAAGAAACAGACATGCAATATCGACCTTGCTACACAACATTGAATGTTGTTGTGGGTAGATTATAAGTAGTTAGATCTTAAAGCACTATGGATCAATTATAAGCAGTTGGATCTAAAAAGAAACAAACATACAATATCTACCTTGCTATGCAGCATTGAATGCAGTTGCTCGTGTATTATAAATGGTTGGATCTGAATTGCTTTAGGGTATCCTATAATCCACCACCAAAAAAAACCTAAACCATCCCATTATCAAAATATTTTCTTATTGAGTGTTAACTTTTTGACAGTGTCTTTCAAATGTAAATATTTGTTTTTCTTATCGACCAGACAAAATAACTATTCGTACCGATCTATGATAGTGGCGTCATATGACATTTAAAGATCATATTTTTTTGCATCGTCATATTACATTTAAGATATAAGATATTAATTTATAAGTAAATTTGAATACAGTGAAAAATATCTATCAATTACATTATCATGATTGATAATGTATATACTTTTCTTACAGTTTTGGATACCATATTATCCACCATCTAATATGTTAACATAGTAAAGACATCACACTACCAATAATTCATAATGTGTTTAGTGAATATTACACTTGAATAAATACAGGTCCTACTAACGTGGTCTCCGTCGGTGTGTGCCAGATAGCTTTATTTTCATACATATCCACCTCAAGATTTTGGGATTCGCATGGTCGCCGGAGGGAAACAGTTAACACGATATGTATTATGGACCGTCGGATGTGGATGATGACGTCGGTTCTAGGCCTGTTTGTTCTTGTGGCCTCGCAAGAAAACGAGCTCACGGGCAGGGAAACCGATAATGGTTTTTTAATCCATTAATTTGTTGAGAATGATTGCCTCAATTTCTACAAAATTTTGACGGCATGGTTATCAAAAAAATCCTTTCATTATCAATCATTTACATCACAAAAGCTACATAGGTTTAATTTTGACTCCATGAATCGCATTGAAAGGTTGCATTGAAGGAGGGCCAACAGCGGAAAGACAGCTGTTGTAAATATAGAAACGTCACCGATCGGATCCAACGGCCCTGAGCGAAGTAAAAGGCTGCACTAAAACATATGATGGTTTGGAGAGGGAAACGCATTACAGCCCAAAAATAAAAGATTCGACGTCAACTTCAAATTCTACTTTGCATTGGGCACATCCCTTTCCGGAAGATCATGCAATACATTACATCGGGATAGACTTCAAAAACCAATGATTCCTTGTTACCCTCAAATTATACTTTGTAGCGAGCTTGAAAGCTCTGCACGATCACGTATTATATGGGTATCATTCTGACTTTAAGTCGCTATAAAAATTATATCTAGTCATGATAACAATTATATCCAGCTCAATCTCACAAAAGACGGTGACAAGAACTTGACATAACAATTATATCTAGCTCAACTTCACAAAGGATTGTAACAAGAACTTGACATAATGAAATTGTACATGAACTTATAAACGGGTTGATTCTATTTATTCTCATTTAAGTGATCAAAATCATTATAAGGGATGTTACAATTAGTAAGGCTTGGGTATGACAATAATAGACCTCTCAAATCTTGGATGTAGGTTGGCTACTCATACTTTGATTTAGTTAAAGTTGATCATTGGCACAAATTTCCATTTAAGTGATCAAAATTATTATAAGGGATGTGTTTGGGTATAACTTATGACAATAATAAAATTCTAAAATCTTGGATGCAGGTTGGCTATTCAAACTTTGATTTAGTTTAAGTTGATCATTGGCACAAAGTTTATCGACTTTACTCCCTGATTAAGATAATGTGTTAATTCTCCAAACTACCAGATATCATTGACAGGGTTTGATGATCTATAATTGAAAAGTGGCATACAAAATCATGATTTAGTTTAAGTTGATCATTGGCACAAAGTTAATGACTTTGTTCTCTTGATTAAGATAGTATGTTAAACCTCCAAACTACAAGATATCATTGACATGGTTTGATGATCTATAATTGAAAAGTGGCATACAAAATCATGTGTTGATAAGTAGGTGGATTTCCTACCATGTAGATTGAATGTTAGCATTAAATCAATGGTGTGTTGAACACCAAGTTGTCACAATCCCACATGCTAGATCAAGCACAATGATAAATGTACATGTAAAAGGTTTATTTGAACAAATGTTTGGATTTGATAACATATCTTGGGTGTAGTGAAAAAGTGGAAAGAGTTGGACACCAAAATTGATTTTCTTAATATTTTAAAATTAAAAAAATCTTTCTTTTTATTTTTACATTTTTTTTTTTAATTTCATACAAATCAAAATAACAATTATATATATATATATATATATATATATATTTTTTAGTTATCAAAATCATATGAATTATTACTTAAACATTGAATTAAATTAGGAAGACAAAACAATAAATATTTTTATTTTATTTTTAGTTATCAAAATCACATGAATTATTACTTAAACATTAATCTAATATATCAAAATAATAAAAATACAAATAGTTTTATCAAAAAGCTTTAATAAACTCTTTTTTATATTATTTTGAATAAATTAATTTGTGATTGAAAGCAATAAAAATACAAGAAGTTTTAGGAAAGAGCTTTAATAAAAAAAAAATTAAAGATTTTTAAGTAAATTAATTTATGAATATAACTTTTAAATAACTCATTCATTATCAAGTGTTTAACAAACATTTAAATTAAATTTATTAGTAAACATTTAAATTAAATTTATTTACTAAATGAAATATTTTTATGGAGTTATATTTTCTTATTATAATATATTTAATTAGTTTTATGAAAGAGCTTTAATAAAATCTTTTTGAAAGATATTTAAGTAAATTAATTTATAAATATAACTTTTAAATAACTCATTCATTATCGAGTGTTTAACAAACATTTAAATTAAATTCATTAGCAAATATTTAAATTAAATTTATTAACTAAATGAAATATTTTTATGGAGTTATATTTTCTTATTATAATATATTTAATTATTAACTAAATGGAATAGTTTCAAGGAATTATATCTCCTTTTATGTTATATTTAATTTCTAAAATTGCATTTTCAAATTAATATTAAGGATTTTTCCATTAATTTTAATTGTTTAAAAAAATAATTTCAAGCAATAGTGCCATAAAGGAGAGATACATATTCTTAAATATTACATAATATCCAAGTTGACATTTAAGTTTTATGTTATATTTAATTATTAATGCTTTGAAGAGGCTTCACAATTAATTTTATTTGTTTAAAAAAATAAGGAGAACTCAAGTAGTAATGTCAAGGAAACATCTTTTTAAATGTTGCATAATATCCAAGTTCGCATTTGGGGTTGGCTTACTAGATAAAGGATTAGGATTAAGGATTAAGTGTTGAATATTTCACTTTATTATTAAAGTTGTATTTTAAAGTAAAAGTTATAAATTAAATTGTAAATTTCTATGTTTTTCATATAATTATTTTATTAAGAATATAATTATTTTAATAAGATAAAGAAAAAATTGAAAATAAAAAAATATTCTATTTCATATTCTAACAAAATACTATAATTAAAATATCTATATTATTTTTTATATATAAATTGTATTGTGAATCCTCAAGAAGTGGACAAGCCATTGAGATAGATTATTGAGGAGGTGGTGCATACAGCAAGGACATTGTCATAGTTTGATGGGGCACATCAAGATAACTCAAAATTAGTGGACAGATGAAAGTTCAAAGTTGAGTTGGGGAAATAAACTAATAATTAAGATCAATTTATGGTTCTTAAATTCTTATTTTTTAGGAGGTGAAAATGAGGCTTCAAAGTTACAATTTTGGGGGAGTCTAAATGTAATTAAGTGATTAAGGGGTAACATAGTTATTTAAATTATTTATTGTTTTCATTATTTAAGGAGATTTATAGCTACAAAATACTTTATATTAATTTTTTTTTGACAATAACGGTTTAGAGTATTTTTGTATTAATAACAGTGGACATGTCATTGGATTCGATACATCAATAAAGAATTTTTTGTAAACTGGAAAACAAATGTCTGAAGATCCTAACACAGGACAAAGCTTGGGATCCATAACTATTTCAGCGACCCAGAACGGCTTCGCGTCATTACATCATTTCTAGTTTGGAAGTTTTTTTCTTTTTCGACACCGTTCACCATTCAGTTCTTTGGTCCTGAGATTGAATTTTTGTTGGACCTAGAGGGTCTTCCTCGTCAGCTAGGTTTTCCCAGCGTGAGATCTGGGGTTCTGGCTAGGTTGGCGACTTGGGAATGGCTTATGCCTGATCTTTCCCTTTAGCGGGGGCTTTGATTTCATCTACAACTTCTGCTTCTTCTGCCACTTCATGGGCCTTGCATTCAAAGTGCGGCTCTGTTGGAGCCCCTGACCACTAGGTGGGTCTTTGGCTCTTGGACAACCTTTTTTTCCCGAGTTTTTCACAGTTGTGGACTAAGTGCCTCGTTTCAAAGCAGTTCCTACACCTGAAACTGAGATTCTCATTGTCGAGTTTTTGATTCCTTGAGTAGTCCTTGCCTTGAAGAATTATTTCAGCTGGGAAACCTTTGGTGAAATCCATTTCAACATAGATTTGAGCGAAGGTGGAGAGGGCTGGCTTGGAATCCAGACTTCTGCAGAGGAACTTGCCGAGGCCATTGCCAATAGAAAGAAGAGACTCATCCCCCCAGAAATGCAGGGGCAAGTACGGTAGTCTCACCCAGACTGGAGCTGTAGAGATACAATCCGTGGAGGGGTCGAAGGCAGGGGTCCATAGTTGCATGGACAGGCCTGCTCTGCCCCAGAACCACGACACAGAGTTAAACACCTTGTCTCCGTCGCTTGTAGTTTCGAAAACTACCACAAAAAACCCTTTTGCACAGGGGCAGGTAATGACTTATACTCTAAATTGTTTCTCTATTCACTTAGGAATGTGTGAATAGGTGATTAAGGACACCAACCTTATTCCTTATCTACTTTAAATATGCGTGGATAGGCATTCATTTTCGCTCGAACTATATTGTATAATTTTATTTGAAGAGAGTATATGGATTTTGGATAAGAATGAATTGGTTTAGAGTATGAACATTTTTTCATTGTATTGTTGTTGTAATTTAATTTATATGGAAGTTAATCAAAGTAGATGACTTTTAAAGAAAAAAATCAAAATGGTTGGAATGGATTATAATTTTAAAATTTTTATTAATTATTAATATATTTTTAAATGTTATGTGTTAACTTCATCTTCCTCATATTAGGATGTAGAAAGCACCTATCCAAAAAGAAATATCTTAACTTCAATTATATATAGAGAGAGTACTTAAGGTGGACATTGAAATATTTTTTTAAAATGCCAAATGTCAACTTCATGTTGAGCCTAGAAAGAATTACACATCTCCTTCATATTTGGTTGTAAAAAAAGCCTCTCTACAAGAATAGAAAAACAAAAGTGAATATAAGCATGGTGATGATATTTTAATGGAATGATTAATAACATAGACCAATTAATCTAGGTTGACATTGAAATGTTTTTTTCATTAATATTTCTTTTAAATGCCACATGTCAACTTCATGTTGAGCATGAAAGGAACTACACATCCCTTATACTCAGATATAAAAAAACCCTCTCCAACACAACCATAAAAACACATAAATCAATAAGCATGATGAAGATATATAAGTAAAATGATTATATAAAAAACAACAAAAAATTACTCAAATATACATTTATTATCAATATAAATAAATCCACTAAAAATAAAAAGTCAAAATGATATGGATATCATTGTGACTTAAGTCACTATAACAATTATATCTAGTTGTGACTTAAATCATGATAACATTTATATCAAGCTCAACTTCACAAAGGACTGTGACAAGAAGTTAACATAACAATTATATCAAGCTCAACCTCACAAAGGATTGTAACAAGAATTTGACATCATCAAATTGTAGAAGCACTTATAAATGGGTTGATGCCTATTTATTCCCATTTAAGTGATGAAAATCTTTATAAGGGATGTCACAATGAGTAAGGCTTGGGTACAACATATGACAATAATAGAGCTCTCAAATCTTGGATGTAGGTTGGATATTCATGCTTTGATTTAGTTTAAGTTGATAATTGACACAAAGTTTATCCACTTTGTTTCCCCGATTAAGATAGTGTTTTAATCCTCCAAACTACAAGATATTATTGACAAAAGTGGCATACAAAATCGATCATGTGTTGATATATAGGTAGAGTTGCTACTCTGTAAATTGAATGTTGGCATTAAATCAATGGTGTCTTGAGCTCTCACAATCTCACATGTTAGATCAAGCACAATGAGAAATGTACAAGTAAAAGGCTTATTTGGACAAATGTTTGGATTTGATCACATATTTTGAGTGTAGTGAAAAAGTATAAAAAATTGATAAATATCAAAAGTTATTTTTTTAACATTTTAAAATTAAAAGAATCTTTCCTTTTATTTTTACATTTTTTTTTATTTCATAAAAATCAAAATATATATATATATATATATATATATATATATATATATATATATATTATTTTATCTTTAGTTATCAAAATCACATGAATTATTATTTAAACATTGAATTAGTATGTCAAAGCAATAAAAATACAAAGAACTTTAGGACAGCTTTAATCAACTCTTTTTTTTTATATATATTTTTAAGTAAATTAATTTATGATGAAATTAGTATGTGAAAGCAATAAAAATATAAAAAGTTTTAGGAAATAATTTTAATAAACTATTTTTTATAATTTTTTGAGTAAATTAATTTATGATTGAATTAGTATGTGGACGCAATAAAAATATGAAGATTTTTAGGAAAGAGTTTTAATAAAATCTTTTTATAAATTTTTAGTAAATTAATTTATGAATATAACTTTTGAATAACCTTTTTATTATTAAGTGTTTCATAAACATTTAAATTAAATTTATTAACTAAATAAAATAGTTTTCATTAATTTTAATTAACTAAATGAATTAATTTTAATGAGTTATATGTTTTTTTTATGTTATACTTAATTACTAAAATTGCATTTTCAAGTTAATGTTGGCTTTTGGATTTTTCCATTAATTTTAATTGTTTAAAAAAAAAAGGATTGAAGTAGTAGTATCATAAAGGAGGGATACATCTTCTTAAATGGTACATAATATCCAAGTTGAAATTTGGGTTTTATGTTATATTTAAATACTAAAATTGCATTTTCAAGTTAATGCTTTGAAGACTCTTTTTAATTTTAATTGTTTAAAAAATAAGAAGGATTCAAGTAGTAGTGTCATAAAGGAAGGACACATCTTCATAAATGTTGCATAATATCCAAGTTGGCATTTTGGAATTGGCTTACTAAACAAAGGATTAAGTGTTGAATATTTCACTTTACATTTTAAAGATTAAAGTTGTATTTTAAAGTAAAAGTTGTAAATTAAATTGTAATTTTTTTTTGTTAACAATATAATTATTTTATTAGGATAAAAAAATAAATTGAAAATAAACAATTATTCCATTCTATATTCTATAAAAATACTATAAATAAAATACCTATATTATTTTTTTATATATAAATTGTATTGTGAATCTTAAGAGTGGACAAGCCATTGTGATAGATTCTTTAGGAGGTGGTGTATAAAACAAGGACATTGTCATATTTTGATGGGGTGGATGAAGCTAACTCAAAATTGGTGGACATGGAGGAGTTTTTTTGTGGATATAGATGAGTTTTTCTTAATAATTTCATTGATGAAAATTCAAAGTTGAATTGGGACAAGAAACTAACAATTAAGATCAACTTATAGCTCTTAAACTCCTATTTTTTTAGTAGGTGAAAAAAAGGCTACAAAATTACAAGTTTTTGGGAAGTTCAAATGTAATTAAGTTAGAAACATAATTAATTAAATTATTTATTGTTTCCATTACTTAAGGAAATTTATAGATACACAATACTTTATATTATTACAATCCTCCTTTTCATAAATGATGAGAGAATGCAATATTAAAAGTTGTAGATGTTGTAAATTTTTTTTTTATATATTTTCAGTTTACTTGAACATATGATTATGTGAAAAACTGAAATTATAACTTGTAATCATTAAAAACATAATGTTATATATATATATATAATATAGTTTTTTATAATATTCTAAATATCTGCAGATCGTTATATTCAAACTTGATCTAATTAGTATTAATAATTTTGTTATACTTTGCTCTTAAATAAAAAGTGAAAGTGGGAAAGGGGTGTTGCTCCTTGCTCTTACACATGCATGGAGCATATGGGGTCATAAGTTGAGGGAAATTATTGAATTCATAAGTTTAGGAAAATTATAAGCAGCGTCTAGACTTTTTACTTGAAATCTTGATGATATCGTTATTGTTTTATTTAAATGAATATGATTTCAAATGCCCTACCGACAATATCAAAATTGTAAACATAAACTTTGCACATTGTCCATTCACCATAGACTACAGCGGCGGGCGCTCACCCTTCAAGTCAATCTCGACGGGCAGAAAAGAGCAGCAGGCCCTCACCGTTCAAGTCAATTTAGATTGGCTGAAAATCAGGGAAAGTGTTTGGGGCAAAGTTCAAAGTTATAAATGTTAGTATTGTATGTAATAAATAAAAATTAGTAAATATATTTTAAAT
>CBVK0100135617.1:0-14300 GCA_900067695.1 Picea abies
AAACAAACTAGATGGATGGAATTTTTGAGTGAATATGACTTTGAAATTAAGCATATAAAAGGAAAGGAAAATTAGTTGGATGATGCACTAAGCAGAAGAGATCATGAAGTGCATATCTTAGCTATTATCATGTTCAACAAATATTTAGGAGACAAAATTCTGGAGGCTGCAAATTCTGATCAACAATATCTAAGAATAAGAGAGACATTACAATAAGGCAATTTACAACATAAAAATAATTATTATGAGTTGAAAGAGGATGGAATCCTCATGTACAAAAGGAAAATATATGTACCAAATTTAGGAGAGATTAAAAATATAGTGTTGAGGGAAATTCACAATGTTCCATATGTTGGGCACCCAAGATATCAAAAGACAATTGTAGCTCTAAGAACCCAATACTTGTGTCCATTAATGAAGAAAGAAGTGGCTAATTATATTGCTATGTGCTTAGAATGCCAAAAGATGAAAAAAAAACATAGACATCCATCAAGGTTGTTACATCCATTTCTCATTCTTGAGTGGAAATGGGAAGTGGTTACAATTAATTTTATTACAAATCTTCCTAGAACAGTGAAGCAATGTGATTCCATCATGGTGGCGGTAGATAAATTAACCAAGGAAGCACATTTTATTCCTGTGAAGACAACACACAAGGAAGAAAACATTATGGAGATTTACATGAAAGAGGTTGATAGGCTAAATGGGGTGCCCAAGGCAATTGTTTTAGATAGAGATTCAAAATTCACATCTAATTTTTGGAAATGTTTGTTCAAAGGTTTTGGGACAAACTTAAATCTCAGTATAGTGTATCACCTAGAGTTAGATGGGAAAACAGGCAAGACTAACATAATAATTGAATACATGCTCAAAATGTATGTGATGGACCAGCCATAAAAGTGAGAAGATTATATCCACTTAGTAGATTTTGCTTACAATAATGGGTATCAAGCCTCATTAAAAATGAGCCCATTTGAAGCATTATATGGTAGAAAGTGTAATACACTAGTGAGTTGGGATAAACCAACAAATAGAGTTATCATTGTGTCAGATTTGTTGAGGGAAATGGAAGAGAAGATAACAAATATTAGGCATAATTTAAAGGATTCCCAGGATAGGAAGAAAATTTATACAGACAAGAACAAAGTTCTTAGAGATTCTAAAGTGGGCGAACATGTGTTTCTAAAAGTGAAAGTGAAAAGAAGTTCACTAAGATTGGGTTTCTTCCCAAAGTTGGAAGAAATATATTATGGACCTTTTGAAATCTTAGAGAAGATAGGACCACTTGCATACATGATAGCATTTCCTGCATCCATGAGAGTGCATAATGTATTTCATGAGTCATTATTAAATAAATATGTTCCTAACTCTAACCACATAATTGATTGGATTATGATTCATGTGGAAAACTAAGGGGTTTCCAAGTGGAACTAGTACGCATCCTAGACTGGAAAGTCAAAATTCTCAGGAACAAATCCATAGGGATAGTAAAGGTTCAATGGACCTCTTACAGTCCTAAATATGCAACATGGGAACATGAAGAAACTATGCGGGAGGAATACTCGTAAATGTTTTTCAATTTTGAACAAAACGGAAATTAAAAATGCAAAACCCCATTTTTGGGCAACTAGAGTTCCAGAAAGACATCTCATATTTATAGTAGCATGTGCTTATAGCCCTGATAAAATAATGGTGTAGCCTAATGGAATGAGAGTAGTGAAGGGTTCGCATTCCTTGGGTCAGCAGGTGGAGAGAAATATGAGATTTTGGTTGGGACTGTTGTTGGAGGATAAAAATTGCATAATTTTTTTTTCCTAGATATTGTAATGTGGTGTAAATTTGTATATGTATTTGGCATGGTGTTGTACACTAAGGATGGTGAAAATTTGTATGGGAGGGGGAATGTAACATCCCCACTATAATTCTTAGTTTAATTTATGCATAATGTAAATATCAATGTGGCTATGGCCAAGCAATGTAATATGCGAATGTATTTTCTATTTTTAAATAAATAAAACATGAAACCAACTATTGGGAATAAGATAGAGATGGGGGTTGATATTATTAAAAGATAAGAGAGTGTCTAAGAGGGGTCCAAAGCGGAAATTAATTATGGGTATTAATTCAACACGTTTTTCCTTAATTTTATTACCATTGGGGATAACTTCTAATTTTTGTTTGAGTGTATGAGAGCCCAATCATTAAACTCATGTTTGAGGGTGGGTGTGAAAGTCATATACTATAGTTATTATAGAGCATGGGGATGAAGTAAAATCAACATTAGGCAAAGTGAGCAGTTAATTTTCTTTGGAAAATAGAGGAAATTTGTATGGGCAGTTACATGCAGTTTTTACACATTGAGTTTTACATGAGCAACAAGCAGGGAGTACTGGAGATAGAGAAAGAAGGTGGGGTGAGTTTTGGAGCATGTTGGAGTGTTTTTGGAGTGCTTAGAAGAAGAATATTGAAGAGCTAGTTTTTCATGCTTGAAGAGTGAACTCTTGTGTGAGTTGCACTGTGACAGCGAGTGTTTGTTGTTGTTGCTATTATTTTTCCTAGCAGTGAGTTCCCTTTTGTTCCCAGTAAAGAGATTCCTAGTTACTAGTGCTAGAGAGACCCTAGTAAACGAATGGGAAACTTGATGGACTGAGCATAGTGAAAGGGTAAATTCCTTAGGTTGGGCAGGTTAAGAGGAAGAGAGCTAGAGGAAATTTGAGATAGTTGTAGGAGAATACTTGTGGGTTGTGGGATATTGAGATGTGAGAGGACTATTAGAGAAACCCTTTTCTTATGGATTCCTAGCCCTATATTGTGGGTGACTTGCTATTGATATTTGGAAAAATGAGTCCACGGTTGAGTGGAACATCCTTCCCAAACAGTTGGTTACACAACTATTTTAAAAAGATAAGTGTTCATTTGTTTTCTTGAGTTAATTTATTAGTTTAACTGTTGTGCATTTTACTTTGTGTGTGAGAATGAATTATGTGTTGTTGTGGTGAATTTATTATCTACATTTACTTGTTTGACTAGTATGGACAATTGCATGAGCTTGAATGTCATGTTGTTCACAATTCCATGTTTAAATGTATGTGATAATAATTTTTAGTAAGTAACAGTAACAGATTTTGGTGCGATGCTCGAATCGTCGCGAGCACTGGAAATAGTTATCATGTGCAATACAATCTTGTTGTGCATGCACTGATAATAGTTGTTGTGTGTAGTACAAAGGTTGTTTCACGTGTATTTTGTCTGAATGAGCATGCAATAGTCATGTTTATTTAGGATGATGTATATGAATTTAACTATATTGTATCAAACAATGGTTAAATATGTGTATAATTCGTAGCTAGTAAGCTACAAGAATTGATTTAATAGAAAAAATTTGAAATTATGTGTATTTTCTACAAGTAATGTTCCTCAATTAAGCTAGGGGATGTTATAGGAGTTCTTGAAATAATTATAACTGATAATGGATCAGTCTTCATTGGATCAAACTTTACAAAATTTTGTGGGGAATATGTCATTATCGTGGGGCAATCATCAAAATGTTGTCCTCAAGGGAATGGTTTGGCTGAATCTACTAATAAAACATTGATCCAAATTCTCAAGAATGCAATTGCTACAAGTCAAAGGAATTATCATGTGAAATTGACTAATGTATTATGGGTTGGTAGACTCACTCCAAAGCAAAGCACAGGATTGTCACCACACACTCTACTGTATGGAAAGGAATAAAATATTCTCATTCACTTGGAATTGAATGCTCTGGTTTATATTGTGAACAATGAGGATATCGAACAAGTCCCTCCCCTTCAAAGAATATATTATCAATTAATACATTTGGAAGAACAACGAACTCAGGAATTGAAAAACATGAGTCAAAGACAAAAGATCATCAAAAAACACTTTGATCAAAGTGAAACTACAAAATATTTCCAAAAAGACCAGTCGGTGTTACCATGGAACAAATAAAAAGAAAAACTATCAATGCATACAAAATTTGAAGCACTTTGGATTGGTCCTTATCTGATTGAAAAAACTCGTGGGCACAATTCTTACTTGTTGAAAGATATGAAAGGCATAGTTCAAAATTTTCCAGTTAAAGGGAAACACCTTAAAAAACATTTCTCCTAAAAACCCCAAATTACAACCTATATATAGTTTTTCCCCTTTTTTACATTCTTGTTAAATCTTTTGTTTTTCAAATATTTTGTTTTCTTGAATGAGACCATCGCCCAATGTCCAATTTTTTATTTTCTTTTCTTTTCTAGATTCTCAATAACCCATAGGGGGTCACAATAACACAATTGGAGCCAATTGTTGACCTACAAGTGTTGATCAATTCTTATGAAATTCTCTTGTATAGTCCATTCCAATTTCCCCCCATACTTAGAAAAATTTTGAGATCATCACAAGTTCCTAACATATTGCGTTATTGTTCCTAAGTTTCACGACCTGTATAACACTTACCCAATTTCTGCGACCTCCATTATGCACTATTTACACTTACACTATTTTTGGAATTGGACATTCACCCATGGGTGTGGAGCAATACCCTGATCACTTCCCCACCTCATTGTCATGCTCGTCCTCTTGTCCATGGTCATGCCATATCGTGATCTCAATCATCCATCTTTCCAGTTCTCTCGATTGTCTTCCATCTTGATCATCCCATTACTCGGCCATTCCACCATCTTGTCTTCCCATCATCCCAATATCGCATTCATCTACTTGTCCTGATTGTTCACTTTTTCCACTCATCCGCTCTCCCGATTGTCCATCACCTCATGACACTTTACATCCTATCTCATCATCTTTCCCAATATGCACTAAATAGTTATTTCTATAAATGAATACCAATCATATAAGTGTTAATACCATTTGTAATGATGAGTGTCTCGAGACAACTTCCCATAAATGATAATACCAATTATCCTTGAATTAAGAGCCCTGTAATGTGTTAAAATAAACAAGTCTATTTCGATAATAGCAATTTGAGAAGTTTTTCATTTAGTATTTCGCCTTGGCTAAGTATGTCAACTCGAAGAAAATAATATTTTTATGGAGATACTATCAATCTTTTGGGATGAGAAGACCAAATATTTCAGTGGTCACAATCTTACTGGTATTATTCTACATTACAACCCCCGAAATAGAATTTGAACAAGATTTGGACATCCAAAATTGCATCTGCAGGTTGAGTTCCAAAGATGTATGATTTTAAGGAATTGATTTCATCATGTATCAACAATTTTGATAAGGAAAGGGGAATTATTCAATTATAAGGATAATATACCATCTATTTATGCCCTTCAATTTTAAAAGAATGTTCAGACTCCCTGAACCAACAATGGTTTTCAAAAAAGATGAAGTTGAAGATTTCCTTCAGACGAGGAAGGGAGGATTCAAACTCCTACATGACTACTTTGAAGACCCAATAATGTTTCCCGAATACCTCTCAAATATTCAGGTATGTTTATTGAAGAATCCATATAGAGAAATGGCGTGGTTATTTTCCAGGATAAATGGACAAGAATACATGACTATTGTTCCTAAGATTGCTTTGTACATATTGTATTTTTCAATTCATGAAAATGATGTTTTCAACTAGGAAAGGATCATTTCAAGTGAGTTATCATTTTAGTTAGAAAAATTCAAAAAAATTAAAAGGTTTTATATGTCTTCATATTTGATTTTCGTTGTGACATACTGTGAAGTATTCAAAGGCCTACCCTTGGCCAAAAATGTTAACTGTAAATTTGACCCTCTACAAATGTGGTACCATGCACTCTGGAAGAAAAAGGTTGTACACAACTCCTATGAAGTGAAAAATGATTTTATCTCTTCTTTCAAAAGGTTAATTTATGGACCCAATACATCGATATTATCAATGGAGGATGCATCTTTCTTAGTCGGGAAAGGAAGATTTGAATCCATGGAAAATTTTAGTATTATTAGACTCTACTGTTCATAAGAGAAACCTTCATACCTACCATACTATGTTTCTGATAAGATATTTATAGTTGAGATATGTAAACAATATAAATTTTGGGGTCACTTTTTTAATGAAAAAAGGAAAAAGAGTTCATCCCATTACCGTGGAAAATTGGGGAAATAATTGTAAAAAGCATTGACCATATTAATGAAATATCAACTCATTTTTATTTATTCAATCTCAAGTAAGCAAATGAGATCAAGGATTTCAACCCTAATCAGTTATTTATCACCCACATGACATCAGTAGGATATAGTGTGTCATTTACGAAGACATTTTTATTTGGAGACGAAGAAGGTGACAATCAAAACCATCAAGGAATAACTGTGGAACAATTGCAAGAATATATTGAGACAATAATCAGTACCAATGATAAGCACGAACAACAATGAAGAGTTGTAAATGAAAGAAGTTCATGGTCCCTGTATGTTTCCCAAAAAAGCGTCCCATCCAAAGGAAAACCCCAAAATTCAATTCAAGAACAAAGAAAGTGTTTGATTGATAATTTTGATGATGGAGGAGAAAAAAACTATCATAAGGACACAAAATTTCCCAATTTCCACTAAGAGGAAGAGAGGTACAAATAAAGAGGGACAAAATGAATACATAATTGGAAATGGAATTGGCCCGAAATATATGGAACTCGATATAAATGTTGAGGAAATATAAATTGTAGGTGAAGAATGGGGACTACAAGAAAGAAAAACAATTGCAAGAGAATTTTCTACTCAAGAGCCATTTATATTTGAATAAGAGTCCCTTACCCTACATCATTCTCAATTCAGTAAAAACTAACGAAAGTTAGTCATTGAAAAGGTGAATTCAAAAAACAAGAAAATTCGATAGAAATGGAATTCATAATTTGAATTTCAAGGGGTTCCACCCTCCAAAGTCATGGAATTCCATGAGGCCACAAGAAAAGATTTAAATTTTTCAATCGGAGATACAGAAAATCAAAATGTGATTCTAAAAGATAGAGTAAGAGAATTGGAAAGTGTCTGTCTGTCCCCACCATTGTTTTCTAGTCCTATCACCACCATACCACCCTTGAAGAATCTAGAAGGAAGATTGGAGTCAAGCTCAATATTAAAAGGAACATCGAGTTTTCTAATTGTGATCAGGAGATATGTTGGTAACAACATCCAAAAGAGAATGTCCTTGATTATTGAAACTTGGGAGTTGGAAACTAGCTTTGTCTCTTTAGTCTTGAGAATGACACACTTCAAAAAATATCTTCAAGCATACTTGAAAAACAATGAAGAATTTTATAAAGGAGCTATCTCTACTTTTAGTGCAAAAGTTTTGGGTCCTAGTGAATTTCAGTGAAAAGAATAAGATTTCCCTTCAACAATCCATTTAAAACAATTAAAGGCATGTTGGCTCAAGAGAATTAAAATTTTAAAAGAAATGTTAGTTGAATGTGACGTCATTAGTGTAAAAATGGGTTAATTATATTTAAATTTAATTGAGTTAGAAATAGTTGGATCGACTGAAGATGTGGAGGACCCACATTTGATTATGAACTCAATATTCCTATCAAAGGAAGAAATGGAAGAAAAGCTAGACTCCTTAAAAATTGCATCAATAGAAAAGTTCAACAACATGACTAAATATTCGAAGACAAAGTTACAGAGTTGGTTGGTCTATTATGTAAACAAAAACAATGATATTGAAGATACCCTTCATCAAATCTCAATGGATTTTAAAGATCTTGAAAATTCATTATTTGATATCAATGTTAGACAAGAGATAATGGTTGCACCCATGAGAGAACATATTGAAAATTGGTTAAATAATGTTTAGTCAAAATAATGGAATCAGATCAGGAGAAAACAATTACAACCTGTCAGGAAGTTCCAAAAAAATAAAGTATAAAGGACATATCAACTAGAAAATAAGGAGAGAGAATCCATCATTGTAATTCAAGTGGTCATTTTTCATAATCTCCCATCTTCTATACTTCTCATTTAGAAATCATCCAGATTATATATTTTGTTCACTGAAAGTTCATAGTCGATTTATAATTGTTTTTCTCTTTTCTTCCAGGTCCAAGTCTTTCTTTTAAAGGTCCACAAGAACCCCATACCAGTCTGTTTGGACAAAAAAATTATTTTGATTTTACATTTCACTGTAAAACAAGACAATTATTTTTTGAACTCCCTAGAAAACTATTTTGGGGCTTAACTTTAATGATTTCTCAGACTTTGAGATTCATGAGTATGATATTTTGGGAGTATGTTCATCATATTCATTTTAAGTTTTAAATGCAATACTCATTTAAAGCTCTCTACATTGTGGCCTTATATATTTTATGTCTTATGATATGACCAACTCTTGCTTATGTTGTGATGAATGTGAGGAATTTGTTGATTTTATATGATGTTTTATTTACTTTTGTATAATACTATAATTATATCATATTTTTGTTTTGAATAAGTTCATGGTTTTTTTCGCAGGAACCTTTCTTTTGTGATTATACTTTTTATACTTAAGTTGTATTTTCATAATTCATTTTAGCAATAACAGAGGAGTACCACCTCTTTAAAAACGCAAGGGGATTTTATTCTCGTAAAGTTGTTGTTAATATTTTGAACAATTTGAACATCATCAATAGGGAAGGAGCTTTGTTGCAAGAAAGAAGTAAGTTTTGAGCCTCTTGAGATAACTTGATAGACATTTGGATTTCTCCTTGAAATATTGAATATACAAGTTTTTTTCTTAGTAAAGAAAAAGGTTATTAATTAAGTACTTTGTTACTTTTAATGGACTGTTAATTTTTCTATGGAACTCTTAGAATTCATTATCAATAATGTAACACTACAAGAATATGTAAGTAGAGAACTACTAGACTGTCAGTTTTTTGGAGGAATTTAAGAATAAATGGAAATCCCAATTTTGTACAAGTAATTATATATAAATAAAAAATATTTTTTTCATATTAAAGAAATGTGAATGGGTTAGACAGTTAAGTTATAATGTTAAATAATTTTCATATTGTAATAATAATAATTTATACTTTTAATAATGATCATTTCTCCCACAAACAAGGAGTTCACATACATCATTTTAATGTCTAACTAGGTTGCAACTTATGTGAATTGGATCCAAAAAGAACAATTGGTTATCGACACTGGCTCTAAGATGATCAACATGAGCATTGTTTAAGGATATGGATGACAAAGGAGATCAAATTGTCGGTGTGAAGGGCCCCATGCCATCACTATTGATGTCCATTTTGTATGTAATATATGTAAAGTTGGGTAGTATTTTTTTGTACGTAAAGGAATAACGAGACTCTCATAATACCTTTTCCACGTGGGAGAAAAGATAAACAAATAAAGAAAAGAAGAAGAAATTGACTGGAGAGAAGCTAAAGCGTTGGGGATGCCTGACCTTCAAGCTATCCTCCCAATCGACTCATTCCTCTATATTATGTTTTCCCGCAATGAGAAAAGGGGTTCTTTGGCTGTGAGTGATGTAGAGAGGTTGTCGAGATGTTACAGAGGAGCATAGAGATGAACCAGAGAACTTGTAACTTGCCCATTATCGAATAATAAAGATTCTAGTCGAATCCAAAAGAATGTTGGTTTTCCCCTTTTGGTTTCTAGGGTAAATTTTGAGTTTATGTGTGATGAATGTTTGTGGTTGCATTGTTTCTGAATGGTAAATGTTGTACACTGTCAAATAATGATTGTTTATGTATTTGTTTTGCAAAGAGAACTTTGTGCCAATTATTGTTTGATCTCGTTTTATATTAATAAAGTTCTCATCGGTCAATAAATAGACTAATATCTCTTTAATCATACTCGCACAGTGATTCATAAGTGGGAAATCGATGGCCCTCCGTCCAGATCCCTTTTTATTTACTTGGGGGTTTCTAATTTCATTTTTAGAGTCGTTGGGCACATTCTCGACTCTGTTGAGCATTTTTTTTCCCATAATTCACATTTGGATCATACTTAAACTTTTGGGGTTGTCTGGGTGTTTATTAGCCACACTTGAATCAAATGCACATTTTTGCAATTCATTCAGTTGTCAATTTCGCCCCATATGTTTTCTCTCTTGTCGAATGCACAGATCGATATTTTGTTGTGTCGTTGGTTGATAAAATCTCCCCTGGGTGTTTTTTGTATGTTTTATGTCACTGAATTCACCCTATAAATGTTTGTACATGCCGCTAGCTATCAAATTCACCATGCATACTTTCCCCATAGTTATTGGTTGCCAAATCTTATTTTCAAAGGCTTTTCCTTCATGGTTAGTCATCGAATTCGCATTTTTAAATATTTATTTTAACCTCAGGTCGAACCATATATGACCAGGTTCTTTCTTGGTCGAACTCCACTTCTTCATTCGACTAGAAATCTTTCCTATTCGACCCAATCCACCCACCTTTCAACTAGATTTTATTTTGGTCGATTTGGATTTCTTGGTCGACCCAAATTTCGTCTAATTTGACTTAGTCAACCATACTTTGGTCGAATCAACTTTGGTCAACTTTCCTTTCCTCTGACTTGAATTTCCTTTCTTATGACTCGATTTTTGGGTATCCAAATTCATTTTTATTTGGGCCGACTCGACTTTTGCCTTGATTGGTCAAGTATTTCTCATCATCCAAAGAGATAAGGTTATAATTATTTAACAAATATTTATGTGTTGGTGATATGGATAGGCTATAGGCCTCCCGTTTACAGATCAAATGGTATTAGAGAAAATTTTTGAATGCATTCAGTGATACTTGTATGGTAAGTATTTGCAGTGACTACAAAAGATGTGGAAAAGAGTTGTTTCCAGGGATAGAGCGAGGTAAAGCATCAAGAATGTTAGGGGAAAATTATGATGGAGAAGAGGAAGAATATCCCAGGGTCAAGTTGGATCATTCTGAGCAAATTTTGGCTACATTGACATCAATGGTGTCAAATCTATTGGCATAAAAGAGCAAGGAAACACCATCAACAGAGGCTTGTCATGTAGGCCCCAAAAAGGAAGAAAATAATCCAGAGATAGAGTGTAAGACTGAGCTAGAGATGGGGGAGTGCAATTAAAACAAGACACATGTAGATTTTTTATGTGGAGGCCAAGGCGGACATTAAACCATATATCGGGGAAGTGGATGATATCAAGTTTAGCCAATGGCTACAAAAAATGGAAGTATACTTCAGTGTGCATGAGGTAACTAGGAAACAAAATATTTATTTTGCTCTGTTGAAACTTGAAGGCCATGCTTTGACATGGTGGGAGATTTATGCAGTAAGAATAGAACTAGAAAATGAGCCACCAATGAAAAATTGGGAGGTTTTCAAGGACATGATAAAATCTCAATTTTATACAATAGGATATGAGAACACCAACAAATAGTATGGCATTACTTCAGGAAGAGATAAGGACACACCGTGCAAGAGTTCACAATGAAGTTCAGGAAGAGAGAAATTCAAATGGGAGTCTCTCTCAAAAGTACAAACATGTTAGTCAAGTATTCAGGAGCATTACTACCTCAAGTTCATAGAAAAATGATGTTATTTAGACCAAAGACAATTGATGAGGCTAGTATTCAGAAAAAATACCTTGAGGGAGACAAGCGAAAGCAACAAACAATTGCTCACAAGAAATTAGAACCACAAGAGAAACAAAGAAAGAGGAAGAACAAGAAGAAGTGGAATGAGCAGAAGATTGTGGCTACAACACAAGAAGAATCACTTTCCACCCAACAATGTAAAGGCTATGATTGAAAGAGACACACTGAGGAGGATTGTTGGAAATTACACCCTGAGAAGCACCCCAGATATTTTCAATAAGGGAAGAAGAAATCATTGATATTAATGGATGTTGAGGAATGGGTGGATATCACCTCCAACCCGAAAGGGAATATTAATTACACTAATATTCATAAAGAGGTGGCATCAATTGGTTGTAGTCACAAGGAGGAGAAGGAAATGACTGAACTCTTTTTCATTAAAATCCACATGAAGCAAAGAAAGGTGGATTGTTTGTTTGATATCGGTTCACAATCCAACTTGATATATGTGCAATTGGTTGAGAATCTTGGGTTGGAGACTCAATATCATCTACATCCATACCCCTTGGGATGGGTAAGGCAAGATGTGGAATTGAAAGTGAGCAAGTAGTGTAAGTTTAAGTTTTCCATCAATCAAAAATTTGTTGATGAAGTAGTTGTAGATGTGGTTCCTTTGGACATATGTGGAGTCATCTTGGGAAGTCCATATTTGTATGTGAGGGATGCCATTTTCAAAAGGAGAGAAAATTAGTATAGGGTAGTCAAGGATGGAAAATCCTATGCCATAAATGCACACAAGGAAAAAGATAGGCTCTCTCTTATGAGTGCTCATCAGGCAAGAAGAATCATGGCCAATACAAAGAAGTTTGTCTCGTTGTTCTTGAGGAGAAGGAGACAAGTTGGAAATGAGGGAATCCTTAGAAGGATTTAGTGGTGAGAAGCATCAACAAATATAAAAACTAATTGAAGCCTACAGGGAAGTGTTTCAAGAGCCTCAAGGATTGCAACTCAAGAGAGAGGTTGAACACGATAATCAATTGTTGCTAGAGTCACCACTACCTAACATTGAGTTGTATAGGCATTTTATCACCAAATCAGATGAATTAAAGAAGCAACTGCAACACTTGTTGGAGTAGGGAGTCATCAAAACCAATACATCACCATGTGGTTCAGCCATCATCATGGTGCCAAAGAAATATGGAAGTTGGAGAATGTGCATTAACTATCGTGCCCTAAATAAGATCACCATAAAGAATAGATATCATTTGCCAAGGATTGATGACTTGTTGGATCAACTACAGCAAGCCAAATTATTCATTAATATGGACCTCAAATCAACCTACCACCAAGTGGGGATCAAGGAGGAAGATGTATGGAAGTCAACATTCAAAACAAGACAAGGTTTGTACGAGTGGTTAGTAATTCCTTTTGGGTTATGCAATGCATCTGCAACATTTATGAGACTAATAAATGATGTGCTACGTCCCTTCATTGACTATTTTGTAATAGTATATCTAGATGAGATACTAATATTTAGTAATACTTAGTAAGATCACCTCTCACGTGTGACTCGGGTACTAGAGACCTTGAAGGAGACTTTGTTTATTTCCAATTGACGGAAATGTGAGTTCAGAAAGACTTCCATGATATATCTTGGACACGCGATTGGAGGAGGAGAGATGAGGGCATATCCAAAGAATATTGCATCCATCACCCAATGGCCTATTCCCACAAATGTGATAGAGGTCAGGAGTTTCATGGGATTAACTCAATATTTGAGAAAGTTCATTGTAAACTTCTCCATAGTAGAAGCACCATTGTATGTCGTAACTGCCAAAGGAAGGAGATTTCATTGGGGTGAGAAACAACAAAGAGCATTTGAATAATTAAAGAAGAAAATAATAGATGCTCTAGTATTAGCCATGCCAAATTTGTAGCGACCTTTTGAGCTAGAGACTGATTCTAGTGGAAATGCATTAGGAGAAGTACTCATGCAAGGAGGAAGGCCTATGTGCTACCATTCTGAGTTGTTTCATGGAGCAATGCTTGATGATCCCATGTATGATAAAAATCTCCTTGTGATTGTACAAGCAGTGAATAAGTGGAAGAATTACCTCTTGAGAAAAGAGACTATCATACACATAGATCATCAACCCCTTCAGTATCTACAGAGTCATAGAAAGATGAAGCAAGTGAGACATTACAAGTGGTTAGTTTTCTTGCAGAAATTTCATTTATTGATTAAGTACAAGAAAGGAGTCACGAATAGACTAGCATGCATGATCTCTTGACCACCACTAAAGAAAATTACAGCAATTGGAATTATAATGCAACTTGAGCAATTCACTCATGAAATTTTGAGTGAAGATCATGAGGGAGATGAATATTTTAGAGGAGTATACAAGCAGCTAAAGGAGAGGTTGTTCATTGCCATGGAAGGAAATGAATACCACCTCCAAGATGGGTTGTTGTACAAACTGGAAAAACTATGTATACCCCAGGACATAAGGGTTTATTTGATGAGAGAAGGACACACTTCTAGGATTCTTGGATATTTTGGTGTGACAAAGACAATGGAGAATCTGCAGAGGTATATGTATTGGTCGAAGATGCAGAAGTAGGTGCTAACATTTGTTAGAGGTTGTGTTATCACTCCAAGAAATCACTCCCTGACTGTAGAAGGGTGTAAGCTTGGTAACTTTAAAAAGATCAATAATGTTGAGGAAAACAGGATCAGATCGGATGACATTATAAACTCATATCCATTTAGAAATACATCAGTCACTTGAA
>CBVK0100135618.1:0-14300 GCA_900067695.1 Picea abies
AAGTGACTTTTTCCTAAGTTTTTGGCTTAATTTATCGTTTAGCCTTAATTTCTCCTTATTTCTCCATCTGGTTCCCTATTTGTGCCTGACTATAGTCTACGGGAACATATAGACTACTAAGTCACTCCCTGCTGGCCTAATCTTGGGGATGGGACATCACAGTAGTGGGGGATGATGTAAGAGTTGATCAGGTTCTCCAGTTTGCTAAAAAACCCTAATTGGGAAATTTTTCTGCCACCAACTATCAATGTATAGTGTAAACACCTAGGTTCAACGTCACTGGGCCCCCATTATTGGGTATTGTCTGATTTTCCATCTCCTGGATAAAGGTTGGAAGGTTTGTTACCACATATATTCCATGGGATTGCACATGTGGTTCTTGATCGCATGAGTCTGATTTTGCTAGGTTGATATCTTGATCCTATCCTTCAAAAGTTTTGGATGTTCGTGGAGGTGGCTGGTACCGTGGGGATGAGAAGTAACTTATGTGGTTGTACCTGATTCTCCATGGTAGCATATCTCGGTTATTGGAGCTTTGGGGTTAGGAGTTGGTGGTTTCACTTGATTCCTTGGTTGACAGGTGTCTGATGCTTTTTGGTGCTATGGTATATCGTTGGTGGATGATTATATTGCTCATGATTAGCCTAACCTAGCACTCGGACATGGCTCTTTTGTTATGACTTGGTTTGATGGGTTTTACAAAGAGGGTCTATTTATATTCCCATGGTATACACTTTATAAAGTGTACCCTTGGATAGTGGAATATATGTGGAGATGATTTTATATTATGAAAAGGCGAAAACTAAGTTTAAAGTGGTTGTTAACATACATTGGTCCCCCCCTATTATATCAATAAAGTTATGATAGTGTGGCACACTTTATATGAACTAAGCCCCTCACACATGTTAAACCATGTATAAAGTTGATTTCTTTCCCATATGAAGATGTATTAAGATGGATCGCCTACATCATAAAGTGGTGGGTTCATTCGATCACATAATACAAGTGCAAATATGAAGGTGGGCCTCTTCATATTTTATTTATCCTAGGGTCACGAAGTTATAAATAAAATTATAATGTGGGGCACTTTAAATTATTATGAGTTGGGATTGTTTTCGCCCCTTAGATGACATGGATGTGCTTTGTCTATTTGTGGGATGGGGCCGCCTCCTTCACATTCACACAATGCCTTGTGAGTCGTTTTTTATTTGAGACACCATACAGAATGGATTCTTCGTTCCTCATGCCACCATGAGTCGTTACATATGTTAATGGAACCGTTGTCACCTGCATGAGTCAATCGTGGACATGGATGCAGAAGATTATTGGAGCCACTCGAGCCATGTATTGTTTTCACACATTGTTGAGCCACCATTTTGGAACCGAGATGGAATGCAAAATATTATTAGGGCAACCATCTAACTCACTAAGCGTTTCACACAATTGTCGCCTTGGACCAATCATTGGATGAGTTGTCTCCACATACCAATCTGAGTTGACCGAGTATTGCTTGAAGTGGGCACGAATTGGATAGAGCCAACGGTTGCATGGATGATCTACCCTTTTAAATCATTAAACTATGGCATGGCATCCACGATGGATGTAACATGCAGCCCTTGAGTTGACAGAGTATTGCTTGAAGTGGGCACGAATTGGATAGAGCCAACGGTTGCATGGATGATCTACCCTTTTAAATCATTAAACTATGGCATGGCATCCACGATGGATGTAACATGCAGCCCTCTTCTATTATTTCATCCATAAGATAGTGTATGTATGAGCCATGATTTTTTCAAGCCAAATAGAGGGGATGTCGTATGGCACGTCGAGATACCATGGCATTGGGTCGTCTCATGAATGGAGTTTTCTTTTTTATTATTACTAAATGGAGGTTTTAGAGGCTTACAACACTTTCTAGAGTAATGGAAATGTTATTTTATTGTAAGAAGTTGAGCTAGATGGTCTATAAAAAGAGTAGCTCTCTCAATTCTTAAGAGGATTGGATTTGGAAGGACTCCCTCTCTTGGAGCCTTAGTGCAATATTTTGGATGTGTTTGGAGGAGTTGCACAATTGTCAAGGGATTGCGTGATTCCATTGCACTAGTGCTAGGAGATTTTTACATTTGCAAGCATTAGACTATATAAACATTCCCTTTCATTATGTGTGATGCCATGAATATGGGCATTTAGCGCAGGACTACACCTTGCCATTCCAAAGGAAAATTTGGAGGGAAGGCACCGAAAGCTCAATGCAAGTTAACCATTCCAAAATTCTTGTATGTGAAGAGTTAGACTCAACAAAGAAGGGTCCTCACAAGGCTGTAATTACCGCTCAATCCCACAAGAGTCAAGACAAGTTGACACCTCCTAACTGGTGCAATGAGGAAAGGTTGGTGGTCGAGGAGATAGTGTTCTCAGTGAACTCATCCATACAACCACAATTGGATCTGATGATGTTCAAAAAAAACATGCTTGAGAATATAACAGACAACAATAACTCTGTCAACCCTCTCTAGGCTTGTCTACTATTATGGGTGACAAACTCCGCAGAAAGTACATTTATCTCCCTGCTTTATCCTATCTGATTATTGCTTTAAATGTCCAAGCTTCTTGGCAGTCTCCCTCTAAAAGTTGTAAGAAAGGATCTTTAGATAGTCGTGGGGAGGAAGGGATTCAGTCTAGGAAGCCTAGGGGTAGTCCCTTAACGGTAGTTATAAGCCCCGCAGTTTCCTTATCTAATCATTTTGATTCAATTTCAATGGATTTAGTATTTTATAGAGGAAATGAGGGATAGACAAAGACTTCTACCTCTTCTCGAGGGGGTTAGTGGGGGGGTCATTATGATCTGTGTCCTAAAAGACATAAGAGTGATGTTGAAGGTATTCTCTACAGAGGTTTAGGGAAAAATCCCACAAGGGAGTTGAGAACTAACACTGTTGATCGTATATCCTTGATTCAACATGCCAAGGAAAAGGCCATCAAAGAACTACAACAAGGGAGACAACGCCTAATCATAGGGGTCCTTGGAGAAAAACACCCCGAAATTCCTGTTTTAAAATCAAAGTTCTATCTTGGAACATCAAAGGTCTAGGGAGCCAAACAAAAAAATTGGCCCTTAGATGTCTCAGAGAGGTCGATATACCAGATATTATTTTCTTACAAGAAACTTTTGTTAGGTTGGGATTTTCTTTCCCTTGATTCCATTGATTTATCTAGCGAACTCATTACTGGTTGGACTTCCAATCTAATTTTAACTAACTCATATGCTATTTTGTTCAAGATTTTCTACAAATTTCCACGTTAAGATTTTAGGTACAACTCTAACTCTATTGATTATTTACGAGCCTTACAAACACAAACTAGTCTTATGGGAGAAGATATTTTCTCTAAAATGCGTACAAGAAGGTAAAGTGATTTTTTGGGGAATAGATTTAAATTTCACACTGAATAGGGACGAAATCTGGGGCATTTCTACTAGGGTGGATAGAAATATAGATTTCTTTAACTTTTTCATTGAAGATGTTGGGCTTGTAGATGTTGAGCCCATCTCCATGGCACCTACTTGGCAAAATAACTAACCAGGTCTTGAGGGGGTGTCAAAGAGACTTAACCAAATTTTGGTTTCTAAGGTCTTGCAAGGATTTTATAGATATAGATCATGGATCAACCCTGATAGCAACTCAGATCAACATCCAATATTTATAGACTTGGATCAAAATGATCAAAAACTTGAAACACTATTCAAATTTAATTCAAGATGGCTGGAGGAGGAAGAGTTTATGGTCTTGATCAAGGATACTTGGAAGACTTTTGATCCAAAGGTGGAGAACTTTGTTTGTGGTCAGTTTGCAGCGACTCTTAAAACAATGAAGGAAAAGGTGTCTAGTTGGGCCAAGGAGAGAGACACAATGAAAGGGGCAGGTTACTTAAGGAAGTTGAGCTTGCTTTAGAGGAAGTGATCAACAATAATTCGAGTGGAGTTTTTAGTGAGGCACAGTTATTGGAAACAAAAATGTTGGAAGCAAAAGAGATCAAGATTTTGAGGGAGAGAGAGAGATGGAATGAAGGTTGAAGAGCAGGGCAATTTGGCTAAAATTGGGAGATCAAAATAAAAAGTTTTTCCACAAAGTATTCAATCACAGAAAAAGTGTTAACCCCATATGGGAAATGACTAATGAAGTGGGTGAATGGGTTAGGAGTTTTCAAGACATTGTTGAGCTATGAGTTAGATTCTTTGAAGTGGTCCTCATCTTACTTGGCAGGTTGGGGATGAAACCCATAAGGGTTGGTGTAGATGCCATAATGGGATGTGGCCCTGGGGTTTTTCTTCCTCCTGCCTTAACATTCAATTCTTTCAGGACACTGGCAGATGTACTTTGAATTTATTTGGGGACCATTTCACTACTGACATATGGCATCGAGGCTGGATTTCTGCTCAAGACTTAAGCCTGGATGATCATCATAAACAGGTTTGGCACACCTTTCAAACAAAACTCCACAGGGCACATATCAGATTGAAAGCAGTTCCAGATGATTTAGTTTGGTCTAAAAAAAAGGAAGGAGGGTTTTACACTGCTAAACTGGGTTATAAGGCACTACAGAATCCAGACCAATATTGATCAGCATATAGAATGGTGGTGGGCAAAGATTTGGAAGAAAAAGGCTCCCATGAAGTCAAGGATTTTCATGTGGCTTATTTTAACAAATAAAGTTCTCACCTGGGAAATGCTACAAAAAGAAACAAGGGAGGCCCAGGCATTTACTTGCTGTGGAGACAAGGTCCGCAAACAACTTCACATTTTTTTTTAAACTGCTGTTTTTCTCAGCAGATTTGGAAAGATGTATCTTGTTGGTTGGGCATAGACAATCTCTGGAAAGGGTGTTTCAAGGACTGCCTTCAGGATTGGTATGAAAGAAGGGAGCTCAAGCCTCAAAGTTAATAGACCATTACCTTTTATTGTGTCCTAGGGAATATGGCTAGCGCATAATTCTATCATATTTGAGAACAGGTATATTCCCTCTTTCCATGTTTGTGCTCAGTCTTGTGGCATTTATAATCATTGCAAGCCTTCAGTTAAAGCCCGTATCATAAGGCAGATAGGAGAAGTAATGATAGACAAGCAAATCCCCTGAGGATTTTTTGATGGAGCCCGCCAGGGTCCAGATTCTTTGTGCAGCCTGGGGGGTATTCTACACTTTTCTGAAAGTCACTCTTTACAGTTCAAAGCCAATCTTGGAAGGGGAACTGACAACTTTGGGGAGTTTCATGGCACCAAAAATTCTGTTGACACTTGCTCTGGATAAGAGTCTGGAGAAGCTTCAGGTATATGGTGATTCACTTTTAGTTATTAACTGAATGATGGATCTTCTTCAAATACACGACCTCAATCTAATTTCACTAGCTGAACAAGTAAAGGAGAACTCCGGGCTTTTTAATAGGATATCTTTTACTCATGTTTACAGAGAATTGAATACAAAGGCTGATGCCCTGTCCAAAGATGGTTTATCTCTTACTGAAGGCATTCTCCACTTGAATTGAATACAAAGGCTGATGCCCTGTCCAAAGATGGTTTATCTCTTACTGAAGGCATTCTCCACTTGGAGGAGTTTTTAGAAGACAATGAACATGTTTCATTTCAGGAAGCCATGTTTTAATCTTTTGAACTTCAAGATTCTGCCAGATTTGGTTTACTTCTTTTATGAGCCATGTTTTAATCTTTTGAACTTCAAGATTCTGCCAGATTTGGTTTACTTCTTTTATGAGAAGACGCTGATGTAATAAGTGATATTTTGAACTTTTTTCAAATCAGGGACACTGATAGTTTTTCCAGATTCTGATTTAGCCTGCAGCTATAGGTTTGTAGAGGTCTGTTTTGTTTACTCACTCAGCTGAAAAGCTCTGTTTATATGTATGTACCATGAGCACATGAAGAAGGTGTTTTTTGTTCTATGCTGGGATAAAAGATGCATTTTTTCCTTGGAAAAAAAGTTTAAGAATCCACATGAAAAATAGAGACGTGCTAACTCACAAACCTCCTCTAATTACAGCACCAATAAAACAGTGCGATCTACAAACAAGAAAAGAAAAATGGAAGATACAATTGAGATTACAAAAGTCCTCAATCCCCCCTCTAAGCCTGTTGAGGTCTTATTACTAGCCCAGGGATTTAATCTACAAGAATCCACCGCTTTTGGAAGAATTTCTCCTTCCGTTATACCTCTATATTTGGTTAATAGCCCTACAAATAGATCATTTTGACATTCAAAATTGATCACCCATCTTATGCATTTGATCATGCAATAAGTAACCTTCTAGTCCCCTAAATTAAGGCTCGATACTCGAAGTCGTCGTTATTTATTACTTCTTCAAGGTTCTATCCATACTATTTGGTTTTCTCCATGATTCAAAGCTATCTATAATTGGCAATGTGCCAAGTGATTCTTTACAATCACACCTTATTATGCTACATTTGAAAAGCCACCTTGGTGTACTACAAGCTTTCCCCATCTCCTTCCTTGAATCATTCTCCAATAGCTCCAAAATTGCACAATATATCCTCCAAAAATTTTGTTTGTTTCCCTTGAAATACACTATATTAATACAAAAATGCATGCCAGAGGTTATCTAAAGCAAGCTGGTAATTCTATCTTCCAAGACACGTGCCTCCACATGCTTAGAATGCATGTCAAGTACATAAAATGTCAGCTACATCGTTCAAAAGTTAAATTTTGCATGTAAAATCTGTCTTCCAAATCAATCTAACATAGCCTGCCTTTTAAAATGCACAGCAACCCTTCCAAATGCACTCTTGATGTAAGTTGATGCAAGAGCAGTAAAGTATATTATATGGTGCACCCTCTTCCATGCTCAAAATGCACACCACATTGCTCAACTGCATGCTACAGGTATGTCAAATCTGGTAATTTTATGTTTCAGAAATGCAAGCTAGTCTTCACAAAAATGCACTCCAAACTAAAGGTGAGGTGAGGCCATGATGTATTTTTATGTGTTTGATCTTTCCTCGTGCTCATATTTCATGTTATTGACCAAAAAGTGCGAGAGTTTTTCATGTAAAAATCTCATTGTCAAAAATCCTACTATAGCCCTGAAAAATGCACACCATCTACTGTATATGCACTCATGATGTAAACTAATTCAAGACCACTGGAGAGTCTCACATGGTGTATTCTCCCACAGGTTCAAAATGCATGTCCCAGCCCTCAAGTACATGTTGATCTACCAAAGTAGCTTTTTCACTGAAATTGTCAAACTCAGAAAATGCAAGCAAGTCTTGAGAAAAATGAGCTCCATGCCTAATAGATGCACACCCTAGTTGAAAGGAAGCATGGTCATGACTCATGATGAATTATAGTGTGGTTGACCTTCTGCCATGTTCCGAATGCCTACTGCTGGTTGAAAAATACCGACTGTTACAAAATATCAAACTCTTCACAGTAACAAGAAATGCACACCAACAAAAGGAAAAAGCACACCCTAGTCAAATGTCTTATAAAATGCATGAAACCAATTTGCAAATACATGTTAAAACACATATCTTCCTGACTCGACAAATTTTCCATGAGAAATGCACATCAAATGCTCCAAAAATCTCCTTCAAGGCTGCAAAAGGGAATTTTTACTGGAAAAATAAAAAGCTAGCCAAGCTGCCAAATTTTGCAAGAATGATCTTCACATCCTAATGGGACACCCTCTGTTTACAAGATTTTCAATTTAGCCATCATAGTTTCAATTCCCTTGGGTTTTTTTTAATACGTCTTATGTTTACCTAAAAACATTCCCAAACAGCAAATCAAGAAGGGTATATACAATGAAGCTTATATCCTCTTCCGTGAGAGTACTAATACAGAAGTAAAATCTAAATAGGCTACTGCATCTAGCGCTTGAGCATCTTTTTATCAATAAGGCACCCATGGCCAACAGTTGGTGGGCATACCTCATCACACCACAGCGTACAGAAATCAGTCAAAGAGGTCACCTCATGTTCAAAAACAAACTTGCACCTAATCTTCCAAAGGGTAAATAGGGTTAAGACTCTTAAGTACCAACAAATCCCAATGAAGGAGGACCAAACAAGATAGCTACAATCACCAAATAATGCTGCATGCCACTGAATCCACCCTGGAGGAGTACTGAGTATTGGTCCTAAACATGCTTCCAACAACTCCTAGCAAATTGGCAATCCCAAAAGATATGCTTTACTTTCTAGAGACAATGGCAAACAGGGCAAAGACCATCGTAAAGTCCACTTTTGACCTTGGAGGGGAACCCTAATAAATGACAAGCCATGCTTGTAGAAAAGTCAAACAGAACAGACACCATGTAATCTACACACCCACCTGTCTTCTAGATCAACTGAAATTCATCTCACATATTAAGAACAGGGGCTAACGGATAATGTTGATGCAATAAAATATACATCCATCATGAATCATACTGCTGCAAAGGCCAACCAAAACTCCACCCCAATACCTCCAATATGGTGCCAGCGTCGCATTGTTCATTTTAAACACGTCCTCCTATAGGACGAGCCCACCTAGCTCTGAAATTGAGGGTCGATCCAATGGAAGAAGACCATACTCATGTGCCAAGGTATGCCAGTCTTTCCAGGAGCATGCTATTGTATCACACAAATCTTCCCAAAGAAGATTCCTTTCTTGATTAGACAACGAACCTAGAAGCACGGCAACTCTATACGGAAACATTGGGGGATCTAACTACTTGCACATGAATTGATGATGCTACACATTGGAGACCACCTTTGCATGTTATTCTAGGAGGGACATGCCACTTGCTTGGTCACACATGCCATGTTGGATATTGCACATATGTCGAGGGTGGTTACACTTTGGATTTTGAGCTTGGAAATTACCTTGCACACCTTTCACTTGCTATTTTCGAGAGGACGTCCCACTATTTTGTTGTTGATTAAGTTTCTTGTTGGAGCCTTGGTTCACATGTGGATACCACTCTAGAAGTGTGCACACATGAAGAGAATAACTTTACACTCCTTTGAGGATATCACTTGGTCAAACCCTCATCTAAAGGAGACGCCCTACCTTCTAGCTCTATTGTTGAAAGTGGTTGCTAACTAACTCCTTTATTCTACTATTATTGACTTGTCTCATAGAGTTAGTTACTTGAGAGCTTCATTGTATCCTTTTCCTTGGATATTTTATTGTAACCTCTTAAAGGAAAATGTGGATATCAACTCATTGCTACTTTTAGCAAGGAAGTCGTTGAGAGGTCTATTTTATCGTTATTCCTTAGAGGAATTAGTGGATCTAGGAAACCAATTCATATTTTATTGTAGATGAAGATGGAGCTCAAACCTATATAAGGGATTGCTCTCTTCATTATTTCTCATGGTTGGATTTGTGGAGACATCCCTTGGAGCCTAATTGAATATCTATGGAGACTTTTAGAGGATCAATGAAATTATCTTGTGGGTGAGGAATCCTTTAGATCTCTATTGCTTTTCTCTTGTTGGCGAAATATCTTGACATATGTTATGGAGTAAAAATATGGTAGGATATCTCCATCTTCTATTGTGCTATCCTTGGAACATTGTTTATGTTGCATTATTTCTCAAGGCTTGGTTAAATGCACATACATTTCATTTCGGGAAAGCATAATCTTCATAAGTGTCAGATGTTATATGTGCTAGTAATGTCCTTAGCTTTATTTCTGGAATTTGGGACAGCAAAGAGAGAGTGAAAGTAGCCTGAAGGTTTCAGTCATATTATCTTCTTTCCATCATTAGGATAGCCTCCCATCTGAGCCTTGATTTGACCCCATTTCCCAATGGAAAGACACTAGTCTCCAATCCTTCCATCCACTTTCTTTTTCCCATTCATTCATAACTGTTTTGCTGGAATTTTCTCTTCATATCACCTTTGAACTCATTGCCTAAAATCCCAGCAAACCCATCCTAGGGAAGCCTGCCTTGAGTCAGAGGGCAGCCAGCCTAAAGTGTAGAAGAGGGTCGGTGAGGTGACAGTGGCACACTCTTAGTTACACCAAATCCTTACTTGAGCTTTAGGACTTTATCTCAAGAAGTGAGGGTTTTTGTGATAACAGGTACCAACAAGAACCCCGCTCCAAATGGTATACCCAAATATCTCACAATAACCCCTTACCTAATATAAGTCCAAGCAACAAGAATACAATCAAGAGGAAAGTCCAACCCTACCAACCAAAAGTCCATCTTGTGCTCACTGACCACATCACTCCACACTGAGCAAAAAACATCCAAAATAAAAGGCACCATCTAGAGAACTTTGCTCTGCCCACACAAAGAGAAGCGAGTCATCCACGAAGTGGTTGTTAACCATATCTAACCCATCAAGAAGCAATAAACTCCACACTTTCCCTTGAATACGAGCAACCTCCAACAAACAGCCAAAGGCCTCTGCAATGAAAACATACAAGGGGCCAAGAGGTACCCCTATTGAATAGATGGATGCAACAAAATCCGAGGGGACAATGAGTTATTAGCTAAAACAAATTTGGACGCATTGGAACAGAGTGTGTTGACCATGGCCACGCACTCTGGTCCAAACCCCAAGCAAGTCAACCTCTAATCTATGTAATCATATGCCTTATCAAAATCAATCTTCAAGAAAAGGGATTGTTCCCCGGTCTCTTGACCTCACCCCAGGGCTCCCCAAGTTGAGATTACAATGTCTACTCCTATTCGACGACCTTCAGTGCAACTAAACAGATCTATAAAGTCACTACTTTACTGAGCAAGGCAATAGGCCTCCAACCCATAATGGTGTCCCTAGAAGTGTTCTTTAGAATGAGTTTGATGAGACCTTAAAAGATTCAAACAACATTCCAAAAGAAAAGGCCTCAACTACCAATGAACAAAAATCATCCTCGATCACATCCCACATGGCCTTGTAAAACACACAAGGAAGGCCATCCAACCCCAATGACTTACCATTCTTCTTGGAGCTAAGAGATGCAAAAAAATCCTCTTTCAAGAAGTCAGTGTCCAATCTAACTTGGTCTCCACTGGAGACCTTGAGTGGGATAACCCTAAAACATGCATTGCTAGCATCCACCCCATGATATAGCAAGGCATATGTAGAGAAAATTTTGAAAACGCAATCCAAACATACCTTTAACCTCTACGTGATCCTTTACAAGATAACCATCCAACCAATGGAAAACAAGAGCCATCCAACAATGGGATTGGATGGCCTCTTCTCTACTAGGGACGGAATGGATTCTTGGGGGAGATTTCAACATGGTTGAGTGGGATAGTGATCGTGAAGGCCGTGTCGGTCATGTGATTAGTGGAGCTAAAAAGCAAGCTTGGTCTCAATGCAAGGTTGCTCTTCAGATTTTCAAAAGGGGGAAGACTATGTTGGATGGTTCACTTAGACCAATTTTGGGGAGGGTCGGGATAAGGTCCTGGCAATGGAATGGATTCTTAGGGGAGATTTCAACGTGGTTGAGTGGGATGGTGATCATGGAGTGTAACATAAATAAACATATAATAATAATAATAATAAATAACAAATACAAATAACTAATAAATAATAATGAATAGTTATGACATCCTAACGAAAGGACACATCTCTTCATGAAAGGGCACCCTATGTGGGTATATAAGGGCCTTATTTCTCATTGTAATATCATCTCATAACTTATTCATTATTCATATTATTACTATCCTATATGGATTTTTATGTACTATCCTATTTATATTGGATATTCTTTGTGTGAGCGAACTTAGTTCGTCTCATTTGGTATCAGAGTGACATTTGATCTCGGCCTTTGGCCATCTGACCTTTGGTTAAAATTACATTGTCTTTGGCAACATATATATTGGTTGTTGGTTGCAACTACAATACTTCTTAAGAGTTTCTCCGAAAATCTGGTCCTTGACCATAATGGGTCCTTGGCCATTTGAAGTCTAAAATTGCTGCTGCATAATACAATATTGAAGAAAAATAAACTATTACCCAACAATTTAAAAAAAAAAGTAAAAAAATTTTAAAAAAAGTAAAGAGATTCCTTCCACCTTGCATTGACAAAAATATTGAAAAGAAAGAGTAAAGAGATTCCTTCCACCTTGCATTGACAAAAATATTGAAAAGAAAGGTGTAAAAGAATGTTTTAAACTACCACAATTTGCCAGTAAATTCAAACTCTTTTACTTTAGCACAAGAATTAAATATCTCTATCGAGGAAATTCATGTACAAGAATTTTTGAACAAGAAGTTTGGTTGCCATATAAAAAAAAAGAAGAGAAAGGGAAAAAAGAAAAAAAAGTTAAGAAAAGAAAATACACACATATATATATGATAAAAAAAATAAAGAATATATATACAAGGAAAAAGAAAAGAATATCTTTTTTCCTATTATAAAGAAAAATAAAAGAATAAAAACAAAATATTATTACTAGCTAGCTCGTACATCGTACAACATTTTTCGTTCGAATTTAAGTGGACTGTTCATTATACCAATCCATACAATTGCCATAGAAGTAAATGGGTAAATTGCCACCGTTTAACAAAAAGTCCTAACCTTTGATAAAACAAAAGAGAAAGGAAACAAATTAAGTAACTTCTACGTTATATTAATTTTAAGAAGTGATGAAGATCATGTGTACATGTGTAACATGTATATATAGACGAAAAACTTTGCATGCACCCTGCAAGGTTTAGCGCTTTAATGTACTAGATCCCCTCCGACCTGACCCCTTATTACCTCCTCTGTACACGCTGAACGTCGCTGCTCAACGGCTCTGAACGCCACATAAAAATGGGCACAGAAGGGGGGGTGAAAGCCCCCTCTTACTGTAACACCGCAGCAAATGACTCGGAGAATGCCAGAGTGCATCGTCCATCCTTTGAGCCGCCTCTACACATGCGAGAACAATACCTACAAGAAGAAATGGCTGGAAGCAAGGAATCGAATATGGATGAAGATTCCTCGCATCCAAAAGAAGCTCGGGTCTGGATGCCCGGCGAATGTATCCCCCAAGCCCTGATTGCGCCTAGGTATGTTATCAAAACCGCCAAGATAGGGGAGCATACGCAGTTCATGAGGGACCATGCCCTCATAGGAAAATTCCTAGGTCTTCGGCCCTCAGAAAAGGACCTAGCTCGTTGGATCAAGGCGTGCTGGAACCCCAAGGGAGACTATGAGCCTCAACTAAGCTCCAAAGGATTCTTTACAGAAATATTCTACAACCTGGAGGACAAGGACCGGATCTTCGAGGAGGACCGTATTTCTACAACTCTATTGGTCTCTACCTGCGTTTTTGGACAGATTGTTTTTGCCCAGAAAAGGAAAACTTTGCCTATGCACCAATTTGGATCCACCTCTATTCCCTGCCTCAAGAGTTTCGGTTAGAAGAAATTTTAATGGGCTTAGGTAACACCTTGGGTAACTATGTCAAATCTTTTGAAGCTACCAAACAGAGAAAATACACCTCCTATGCAAGGATTTGTGTCTACATGAACATCTCCAAAGCTCTGCCAGGCACAGTTACCCTAGAATACCAAGACGAAGAATGGGCCCAAACCATAGACTATGAACACATCCCTTTCAGATGCAGAAAATGCCATGAACACGGGCACCTTTTCCGAGACTGCCCTCTAAATACCCCCCCAAAAAAAGGAAGTTGAAGAGAAACCAAAGGAAGGATTCACCCAAGTTCAAAATCGATGGAAACAAGCTCAGAAGAAGCCCACAACTGGCAACGGCAAAAAGAACCCAAACAACAACTCATTTGAAGCCCTCAATCGCCTTCCAGAGGCAGAAGAAGTGGAAAACCCCCACAAGAATGTGGGGAAAGAACACAACAAGCGCAAGGAAGATCAGTCGTCTCTACGGCTTCAGACCCCAACAAATCAGCCAGATCCGACACACCCAACCTCTGGGAAAGAACCAGAAAGAGAAGAAGACACAGGCATGGAAATGGATGAGCAAGACCTAGTGGAAATCGACCTAGATATGCTAGAAGAAGCACTCAACAAGAAGGAACTCCATACCTTACCAGAGGACCAACTAAGGAAAGTTCACAAGGTATTTCTGGACTCATCAGCAAGGGCCACCTCCAGGCTGGGAATCAGCATAGACCCAAACCTAGATCCAAGAAGACACCAAAAAGAAAACAAGTGACAGGGCAGAAAATCAGCTCACCATCTAATAAAGGAGGCGGGAAACTATATGATCAACTCAGGACAGATTCACAAGCTCTCAGAGAGCTCCTTCTCCCACCCACCAAACTGTTAACTATGAATATCCTCACCTGGAATAT
>CBVK0100135619.1:0-14300 GCA_900067695.1 Picea abies
TGGAAGTTATCAAACTGTTTACATAAATCTGGGAAGATATCCCAAGTTTAACTAAACTAAGAAACTAAAATAAAACTTAAACACTCAAATATCCCCTAGACTGTCCATCATATCCCTTGCAATTCGAATTTACCTGAAAAGGACCAAAAATGAACAAGTTAGAAGGATTCTTTATTAATAAAATGATAAAAAATCTAATCCTATAGACTAGCTACAGAATCCTCTGATTCTGTAGCTGGTCTAAATAAGACACAGAATCAGCATTAAAATTGATTAAGAATCTTTTAAAGAATTCCAATTGATTGACATCCAATAGCCATTTGAAAACGAATCATTTAATTTGAGTTTGTTATACCATTCGAAATCAAACAGGATCCAAATAAATAAAATGAGTGCAGAGATAGGCATACTCTGTTTTGTTTGTTACCATAAAGTCAAGTGACAAAATTATATGGAACAACAATGCAATCGTTTCATAACAAATTGAATTCAACATAATCAACACAAATCGCCAGCAACTGTTATGCTGCCTTGTCAACAGGAAATATGAATTCGACCAGATCATTTTCAAATCGTTGCAACTGTGTTAACACAACGAACGATTCATGCCACGAATAGATCAATTCAAACTGGCGCGAAAATCAATCCAAATAAAATTGTAACAGGATCGAATGATTAGCAATAGAATTCGTAATTTGTTATTGCAAATTGGGCAAACAAGATTGATTGGCTTTGATCAAAATCATTCATTTGACAATGAATTATAATCGGATTTGGAAAAAATAACGAATGTTGATTAATTTTTTTTTACAAATCAAAATCAAACAGAGCATTCATTTATGATACAAATCTAACTCATGGAAATGATCGAACTAACAACAATCCAATCAAATGAATCAATTGGCTGGGGTTTAGCATAGTTATCATGAATCAAATCCATTCCATGATTCGGGTGCATTTGCACAGGCTTAAATGAGCGTATTGGTTTCATGCGAAACAGAGTAATTTCTCCCAACTTGGGAACAGTCAAATCTAGAACATTATATGACACAACATCATAACAACCAATTTATTGAAATCGTTTTCCAATCACAGCACATGAATCATAACGAGATCGAATCCAAGCATAATTGTTTTCTAAATTGGGCATGAAAACTTCGTGTTCGGAGTTGATACAGGACAAATTGAATTGAAAACAAACCATTAATTTCGTTACTTCAATCAAACAAACTTAGCAAATCAAATCCAAACGAAAACCATTCAAATCCAATAAAAATCTATAAGCAAATCGTATATCAAATCGAAATTCCTTTTATTTTTAGCAAAATGAAACAATGTACAGGATGAACAAAGTCATTTCAAAATCTAAACAGAACTATTCGAGAACCAAAGTTTAATCATTATATTAATCCTGTTCATTCACACAACTTAAAATGATATCAAAATCCATACCTCTCTAGCAACGAGACGGCTAGATCATGCCAATTTGGAGTTGATAACTGTTGTAGCCGATTCAACATTTTTGAAAAGGATGGAGCTTGTCTTCTGTTTCTTATCAATGGCTTGGAGTTGGTCTCCTTGGCTGGTCAACACTGCAATTTGATCTTCCAGCGATTGAATTTTCGATTGGAGCATGGGAACATCAAAGTAGTATCGTTCCAACCCTAAATCGCATTGGTCACAGGACGGCTGTAAGGGTTTTGAACGTGCAGGTGAGGGTTTGGACGTATTGTTGAGGGTTTCATTAGGCAATTTAATACCAAGGTAGTTAGTTTTATTCCTTAAGCAAGGGGGAAGAGTGGACATGAAATCGTAAGGTGGTTCGGGACATAAAAACTGTGAGTAGGGATACTCACTGGCCAAAAAATGTTCTACGTCAGAATCTGAATCCTCACTAAGGACAATAGTCTTTGACTCACAAGAGGGTTTAGGTTTGTTCCTATCCATCTGTGAAATCAAACGAGCGTTCTTTTTCCCCTTAGTGTTAGCAGTAGGGTTTTCCTTGGGATTTTTGCTCATAGGCTTCTTAATAGTCTCGGCCTTCTCAGTTCCAATGTCTGGTAAGTCAATAGGAGGGTCGATTGAAGGATTAGGAGAAGGCAATAGGATATGGAAGGGCACGGGTGGCCCGGACTTGGTTTCAATTACCACAGGCTTGTCAACCTGGATAGGGTCCGAGTCATCGAAACCATTCCGAGCGACGAAATCTCTCCAGCTATCACTATGCCAACTCAAATGATAAACAATGATAAGCTTAATAAGCCCATGGTGGAACAGGCTACTGTCGGCCTTCTGCCTTTTAAACCTTTTTGACATTTTATATAGGCTTCGCTGAAAGTAAAAGGGCATATTCAATGAGTATCCCATAAAGTTCATTAACAAACGCAAGTGGTAGAGGAAAATGAGTCTGTATCGACCTTCACAGGTCACAAACTATTTGACTACCATCAAAGTATCGTGCCATTGTGGTTTAAGTGCAGAGATGAGCATACATCTGTCACAATAAGTGACTTTGCGTGAGAGGAACAATAGTGTCCATGGCACCTCTTCAACCTTACAATTTTTGAACCAACGCTGGCCTATGGCAAGTAAACCTATAGCAGAACTGATAAATTTCTCATCGATTTCCAGCTGTATGTCGCCCACCTTGGCTCTACAGCCATCGAAAGTCATGGAAAACTGTCGTGCTATAGCTAGATTAAAACCCTCAAATCGTTGCACGAAGGTGAGCCATCTGTTATCCTCCAAGTCTTTGCGTGCATTGTCAAACGTTAACAAGGCTTGGTTTCCATTTGGCTCGATTCACACGACCGGTGCCATGGAGCCGAGCACATGGTAACCCGAGGGTTTGGATCATAACACACAGAGGAGCAGAGCTACCCGATCTAACAGAAGTGAACGGAGATAAGGGATAGGCATAAATGCCATTGTGCGAAGGGATAGGCATAAATGCCATTGTGGGGTTGTGGACCATGGTGTGTGGTGGCACCTATTAGTCCGTCTGTTGAATGAGACATCCCAGGTTTGTCTTGGCCAAATGGTGTGGGTTTGGGTAGATCAAGAAGTACTGTGTACAAGTATCCTGACTGTGGATAGATGAGATCATATTGTTGGGCCTTACTGATGGCTTCCTCTTCAGACTATGGGAAGGTGGAAGCGACATCTTTTCCAAGGAGAGAGACAAGTGATCTAAGAAACCAGTCAAGGCATTGTTGCTTGGTGGTTTCTTGGTGGTTTCTGCTTTACACAAACTACGTCGCCTACGCCACTCATGAATGTGGTCAGCGATGTGGGTGGCTGAGGTCTATTTGAAGTTGGACAGTAGTTCTAGACCATTGTCATGGCGGATGGGTAATTGGAAAAAGGTCAAGAAGGCTTTGGCTAATGACTCAAAGGTCGTGTGGGACCCTGATCTTTCTTCGACATACCATTTGGCTGAGGGGCCGGTAAGTGTGCGTTGGAACAATCGCAGTCTGACGGAATCGTCCATGATGCTATTGGAAGAACACCATAGATGAAAGGTAATAACATGATTGGCGGGTTCATCCCCTGCCTTTCCTTCAAACTTTGGTATGTCTGACGGAAGTTTGGTTGGCATTGCAGGCCATGTGGGGTTGTGCAATATAGGATCATTTGTGAGTTTTGTGAGATCTGGTATGTTGAGAGAGGCCAAGTATGGCATCTGTAGTGGGGGTGGAGGGTTAGCTCCGGCCATGTTGTGTTGTGAACCTGATCCTTGATGAGGACTAGGTGGGTTGGTGCTCCCTCTTTGAGAAGAAGTGGGTCCCCCGCTTCCTTTAAGAGGAGAGCGAGTGGATGGATGTCTTTGGGAAGTTGACCCAAGTAATGTAGAACCAAGCAAAGCTGATCCTATGACAGTAGCACTCACAGGAGTGTGTGAAGGAGGTACCGATGAGCGGGTACGACTAGATACTCCCCCTAAGATAGGAGGAAGGTTGAGTAAACGTCGTGAACGACGGGGATTCTGTGGTTCCCCTATGATGTTGGGCTAGTTGTGTGAAATGTGTGCAATAAGTGGTGAGAGAAAACTATAGAAACAAGAGCTTTTTGCTGTAATGATTTACAAAATATATATCAAAGTCAAACTTTAATCAGATGTGCATCATACATAAATGAGAAAGATGCATATATGTGGGTAAAAGGGTTTTTGTCCGCGTGGGGGAAAAAAGAAAGAAAATGCTCGTGTCCTAGAAGACGTAACGTCCTTCCTCTCAAATAGCACTGGATCTTCCAATAGTTCTCAACAGTGGGGTCTGAAGTCACCTGAAGAGACACTAGTGAAGAATGAAATAACTGGTTATAATGAGGGGTAGAGGGTGCAATATCCCGAAAGAGCTAGCGATACCTCCCAATAGCCACACAAAATCCAATCAAGGTGCGATTGCAGCCCACAATCGCCACCTGGGTAGATGTCCTACAATTGGTCACTAGGTACCTCGGTCCAAGCGCGACATTTAGATTTTCGGCCTAATAAATGGGTCACAGACTCGATCCCGTCCAAGAGGTGGGTGCCTCAAGGGGGGACGCACAGAACAACTGGACCTCGACCTTCAACCCTTCACGGCTATCTCCCTACCTTATGGTGATTGGAACACTGGACTTGGAGGATTTGGAAGTTCCCTATTTGTCAACTTCTATGTTTGAAAGGTGTGAGAACCAGATAACGGGGAGTTATTTGGATGCCTATCCCCGAAATCCTACCTAGACTAAAAAACTTCTTTTGGCACCTCCTTTGGAGGAAAACTTAGTGAGTTTTTAGAAAGTTTTTAGATGAAATTGTTTTGTGAGGTTGGGGGTGAAAACCAACCTCGTTTGATTAAAAAGTGGGAGTGGATAGTCCCGTCAAGAAAAGATGGGGTGTTTTCAGAATCCCTTTTGAGGAAACTTACTTAAACCGCCACGTTTCGAGAAGAGGCTACGTGAGTGCAAAAGTGACTTTTGTGTGTGAGTGAAAGTGTACCAAATTTTAGTTATTTAGATGTCACCTTGCAGCATGTGGACATCGCTTGGTCCTTTACAAGAGTTTGATTACCTAAATCAACTAGATGTCATTGGTACAACCTTGCGGAATTTTAAAAGCCCTAGGAAACTAGCATGTGGACATTCTGGTCTGTTACTATCCTTTAACTCCCTATGTGTGAGTTAATCTAGAAAAAACATGAAACTATCCTAGATTGAACATGTGGGAATGTGTGGGCCTGTTACAAACTTTTAAACTCTCCTAGTTTTCTGATCTAAGAAAGCAGAAATTCAAACACTATTCTAGCTTTTGTTGACATGTGGGCATGTATGGGCCCGTTACAAGAATGCTTTTGAAAAATGAAACTAAGAGGGGTCTCGAAAGAGCCGTTGTCCTCTCCTAAAAGTTTTGAAATTTTTGTTAAAGGGAGATGAGATCGTTTTCACAATCTTTTTCTGATTCTCAAGGTCGCTTGAAGGCGTGAGAGAAGAGCATACTCAAGATTGTTACTTGAAACTTCTAGTCCCGAATGTGAGTTTTAGATGTGATTTGATGTTCCACTTAAATTATAAATCAAAGCAAGCCATCCACGTGGCGAAAAGCAAATAAGGGAAAAATGATTTTTATCCACCTAAGTGCCTATGTTTGTTTGAGTATCCCCTTTATAAGTTGAGGGGTTTAAGTGGTGCAGTATTTAGAGCATGCATGACATCATTCTTGAGAAGGAAACTGACTTTCCCCACATCCAAAACCTTACAATGAACAATTTGGTTCAAATGCGTGGCTGTTAGTATGAACAGAGGCGCGTGTGCACGGAAAGTATTAAGAACCAGAGCGCATGCACGCATCTGTGTTGTGGAAAACCCGCACACTTGTGATAAATTACTGAGAAAGAAATTTCGAATGGATTTCTCTCGATTCTCCTGTGAATCGACTGTCCAGTAGGTCGGCGGAGGCCTGCAGGTTAATAAAAACAAAAAGGAAAGTGAATTAAACCCAATTGAGGGAGGATTCAACACCAAAAAATCCCCAGTGGAGTCGCCAATCTGTTCGCGTTCGAATGGTCACCAGGTGAGCAAAAATGGGAGCGCTAGCATGCCCTGTTGGGCTTGGCAGGGCAGAACAGGATGCTGTGGAGAAAAAGGGTTAAAAGAAATAGAAACAAACTATAATCTAACTATGAACTGAAAGAAAATAACACTACAAAAATAGACAAAGAACATCAAACATCAGACACATGTGTCATCAAAGGTTTCAGGCAGGTGCTTTATTGAAACCAGAGCACACGCTGAAGAAAGGAAGCCAGGGGTTCCTTCTCCCTCCAGAGGAAGGCTCTTCGGGGCCCTCAACACAATGCTTTCCTTACAAAATGAACAGAACTGAACTGAGTGGTGAAAGAACTCTGGGTTACACTGCTGATGAGTTGTTTGTCACAGAATAAGGTCTGACTCATCTGGACAGTGTAACGATGCTCCGAATTCCCTCTTAAAACAGTGAGTCCTCACAACCTTTTATAGCAGTTTCAAGGGCGGTCTTGTAACCTTCTCCGGGTGTGAATAGGGGCGCATTAGGGTTTATTTAGGTCATTTAATCCACCGTTTTTGCATAGCCGACTCTGATTTGAGGGTCAAATCACCTTGGGGGCCGGTCTATAGGCGTTCGAGAGGCCGACCTATGCAATTGATGCGTCGTATTAGCAGATGCGCTGCTTTTTGTGTGGACAGTCATGCGTCGGGCGCGCATGCGCGCATAACACATTTTTGTCCTACGCATGTGCACGTGCATCAAGCTGATGTAAAGCGCCCTTCAATTTTTGGTTACTTTGTATAGTTTTTTTCCCTTCTGGAGTGCTGTGAAATTAATTCAGTGCCATGAGTGACTTCATTGTTGTTTTGATGATGTGGAGTTCTTATCGCCATGTGCAGACGAAATTTCAGTGATAACAATGATAAACAATGATAAGATTAATAAGCCCATGGTGGAACATGCTACTGTCAGCCTTCTACCTTTTAAACCTTTTTGACATTTTATATATGCTGCACTGAAAGTAAAAGGGCATATTCAATGAGTATCCCATAAAGTTCATTAACAAACGAAGGTTGTAGAGGAAAACGAGTCCGTATCGACCTTCACAGGTCACGAACTGTTTGACTACCATCAAAGTATCGTGCCATTGTGGTTTAAGTGCAGATATGGGCATACCTCTGTCACAAGAAGCGACTTTGCGCGAGAGGAATAGCAGTGTCCATGGCACTTCTTCGACCTTACAATTTTTGAACAAACGCTGGCCTCTGGCAGGTAACCCTGTAGTAGAACTGATAAATTTCTCATCGATTTCCAACTGTATGTCATCCACCTTGGCTCTACAGCCATCGAAATTCATGCAAACTTTCGTGCTACAGCTAGATTAAAACCCTCAAATCGTTGCACGAAGGTGAGCCATCCGTTATCCTCCAAGTCTTTGCGGGCATTGTCAAATGTTAACAAGGCTTGGTTGTCATTTGGCTCAATTCACATGACTGGTGTCATGGATCTGAGCACATGGTAAGTCGAGGGTTTGGATCATAACACACACATGAGCATAGCTACCCAAGCTAACAGAAGTGAACGAAGATAAGGGATAGGCATAAATTCCATCGTGCGAAGGTGGTGGAGCTTAACTCTGCCATGCAAAATAGTTATTGCCAAAGTACAACCGCCAATTTTCATAGCTGTTCAACCCACCATTCTATAGTTCAACAATCATATCAATTGGTCGACCAAAGAAAACAATAACGAGTGTATAACCCAACGCGTAATCAACATTAAGCCAAAGTTTTAAACCATCAACATTCAAATTAAAACCAATATCAATTGTTTATCCATGCGCTAACGTATTTTAATAGCTCATATCAATAGTTTAACCAATGTGCCGATGGGTCTTCATATAACCAAGATACCAATAGTTATGAAAACAAACATAGGCATTAAATTAAATATGAAAGATTTAACCACAACACCCATGTATCTTATGAAACCAAGAGGTCAAGTAGATCAAATAAAAATGCAAATCCAAATGCCAATGCATTACAAACTCAATGAAACCAAGTCACACAATCAATACAAGAATGTCCAATGAGTATAGTTCAAAAGTTCTACCAGCTGCATAACGATATGTAAAATGTAAGTGCAATAGGCATATTGACAAGAAAGATCATGACAGTTCAAATAATGATTTCAATGTGACTTTGAAAGATTGATTTTTCACGCTTATAGTCGTGAAAACAAAACGAAAGTAAATGTGTAAACGTCGCAAAAAATGAAAATGTCGTTTATTTGAAAATTACGACGAAAAATTGATGTTTGCAAAACAGTGGTGTAGGCAGCTTATAAGACAGTGGAAAAATGTGAATTGGCTGCCAACAATGGCGACAGACTAGTAGAAGCAGTTATCTCTGCAAATGGCACAAATTCAGATTAGGACACCAAAGAAAATTTCAACTCAAAAATAACAATTAGAAAATTGTATAAACATCATCATTAACCATCTTTTCCAGTACTGTTTTAAAAGATGAAAGCTGATAACAATCTTAAGATCAGTAAGTCACAATATTAAAGATAAACTCTTCAATACTGTTGGCATAGCCACTGCTGCCAGCAGGTGTCTATAGCCTCAACAGGGTTGCCATTTAACCCACTCTGATATCTGTATCGTGCCAAGAAGTTCTGGATCAGAATAAAGGACATTAAAGAGGTTTCTTTTTTTGCAAATTTTCATATACCCGACATTGCTTCGCTACCAGCAGACCTGTTCAGTGTCTCGACAGGTTTACAAAAACTTCCCACAACTCTTATTAATAATTTTTTATTCAGTTTTTCGTAGATGTATAGCTGAGCGGGGTGACGCTGAAAATCTTGACATTTTAACATATATATATATATATATATTTAGACCTCATCAAAATTTTTAATAACTGTCCTTTATTTAGATCCAGAGATGTTTTATTGACAAAAAAAACTTCCTTAGACAGGGAGACATATTCTGAGTCATTCCTTTAGGGAAAAGGGACAGCGTAAAAAGATAATAGATGATCATGACAAACTTTTACTCAGAGATCGAAATCAATAAACTTCTTTCAAACAACAAACATTTCCAACACAGATATAAATTTCAGAAATAAACCATTGATGTTTATACAAATTTTTCAGAAGTTATTTCAGCGAAGAAAAATTATTTTATCTTTGTCTGAATAGCTCGGTGTACATGAATGTGTATTTCCAAGAAAACAAAAATTGATAAATTCCAATCAAAATCAAAAACAGAAAGCAAATGAAAACGCAAACAAAAATAAAGTATTTACATAATATACAAGGGTAGTTATCAAGCAAAGTATATTTCCAGGGTTTGGCCATTTACCGGGTAGGTGTCAAGCTACCCTTCAAGATTCTGCAATCGAAAAGAACTGTGACCCAAATTTTCAGCAATTAAAAATGGTCCGAACCATAAGTTTTGAAATTTTGTGTGCTCTCCCTTTCCCTTGTGTGGTTTGTCCCACTTCAAGACGAGATCACCTACTTCAAAATTCCTATCAGAAGCAGAATTAGAATCTAACCAGCTTTTAACTAATTGTTGATGTTGATCAAACTTACATTTATCTTGGGCTCTTATCTCTTCTAGCTTCATCAAAGCATTAATTCGGTTTTTCAAAGGGAAACAATCTTCTTCTTGAAATTTTTGCGACAACTAAAGTGAAGGAAGAAGAATGTGAGGTGGAAGAATTGCCTCTCTGCAATAAACGAGAAAAAAGGGGGAGTTACCTATAGAATCTTTTGGCGTAACCCTATCATCCCATAAGGCGTTAAGCAGTGCATTGTGCCAATTCTTGTGATTTTCAACCACAGTTCTCTTGATAATTTTAATCAAGTTCTTGTTTGTTGATTCTGCCAGTTTGTTGCCATGGGGGTAGTAACTTGCAGAATACTTCAACTTAATTCCCTTTTCCAAAGAGAACTTTCTCATTTCAAGAGAGGAAAAGTAAGAAGCATTATCGAAAACTAAACAGTCAGGGATACCAAAACGAGTGATAATATTCAAATTTAGAAAGGCAAACACCTGACTGGTGTTGACAGTTATCAACGCAGCAGCTTCAAACCATCATGTAAAGTAATTTGTGGCTGTCACAATAAACTTGTGTTGTTGTGAGGATGGAGGGTTAATTGGACCTATGATATCAAGGCCCCTCTGCTGAAAAGGAGAATCTACTGAAACAGGTTGCAGAGGAAAGGCTGGTTTTTGCAATCACCCTGATGATTTCTAACAGATGATACATTTACGACACAAGGCATGGGCATCTCTAAAAAGCGTGGGTGAGTAATAACCAGCTCTTAAGACCTTATGAGCAGTGTTATCACCACTGAAATGGCCACCAACTTCGCCTGCATGCAACTCAAGAAAGACTTTTTTTGCTTCGTCTTTTTCAAGACAACCCATCAGTACGTCATCAAAACTTTGACGAAACAGGATACCATTAACCAGATGAAAGGAGGTAGACTTCAGTCTCAATGCTCTTCTTTTAGCGAGGTCAAGGTGACAGGGGGCTGACCCATGTTCAAGATAGAATCTTATATCGTCATACCAAGGACTAGTAGGGTTTTGTGCGCAACAGATTAAACTTTGTTCGCTTTGCCTTAGGTTTGACGTATCGCTTTCTTCTTGTTTTCCTATCTCTGAATAAGAAACTAATTTACACAACCCTTGGCTTCTCACAATATGATATGGGGTGATTTCTAAGTCATACTCCTACAAGGAGGTGACCCAGTTGGCTCTCTTTTCTCCTAGTTCCTTTTTCACTAACAAGTTCCTCACGGCTGGGTAAGGGACAATGATTTTTGTCCTTGACTTCAAAAGATAGGACCAGAAGTGCTTGACTTCTTTGAAAATAGTGTACGCTTGCCTATCTATCGCTGGGTAATTAAGTTCAGTGCTTTTGAAAGAGGAGCTCATAAAGGCGATGGGTACTTCGTTTTTCTCGGCATTCTTTTGGGTTAGGACGACGGCATAGGAACGGTCAGAACCAAAAGTATAGAGTGTAAAATCTTGAGAAAAATATCGGCTCATGAGAGACGGAGCATCTATAATGGCCTTCTTTATTGCATTAAAATATTGGTTTTCTAGGGGTCCCCAGTGCTATTGGGTGTCTTTCTTAATCAAGTTCTGTAAAGGCCTGACCATTTCAGAGAAACTAGGGAAAAATCTCCTCACAAATTTAATCTGGCCTAAGAAAGACTACATGGACTTTTTGGATGTAGGAGGGGGAAGTTTTGCGATGACCTGAGTCCTTTCAGGGTCAATAATCATTCCTTCACTAGACACAATGAATCCTAGGAGTTTACCCCGTTCTACTACAAAGATGGACTTTTTGGGGTTCAAGGAGATGTCGTATTTACGACATCACAGTAGGACGGCTCTTAACTGAGCTAGATGATCGTTTTTGTTTTTAGAAAATACAGTCATATCATCTAATTAAACTACAATGGACCGATTGATTAAGCTTAGGAAAGAAATATCCATTGCTCTCTGAAAAGTGGCACCGGCATTAATCAATCCAAAAGACATTTTGTGATAAGCATAAGTGCCCCACGGGGTACGGAAGGTAGTTTTTAGTTGGTCTGGTGGAGACATCGGGACTTGGTTGTATCCAGAGAAACCATCTAGTAGGGATAGCCTCTCTGAACCAGATACCTATTGAAGGATCTGTTCCATGGGTGGGACAAGATAATTGTCTTTATCAGACGCTCTATTTAGGTTTCGGAAATTGATGCAAAGTCGGATTTCCCCGTTTTTCTTCCGAACTGGGACAAGGTTAGAAACCCATTGAGTGTGTCTAACAAGAAAAAATATTTTAGCATTAAGGAGTTTATTCAATTCTTTTTGAACGGTCGGTTCCAGTTTGGGGTGCATTTTCCTCAGTTTTTGTTGGAAGGGTAAGGTTTGGGGCTTCATCAAAATGACATGCTATATGATATTAGGATCGAAAGTCTTAAGATCATCATATGTACATGCAAAGACATCCTTAAATTCTTTGAATAACTTAACAAATGCAACTTTTTCTTGTTGAGAACATCCCAAGCCTAGGTTAATTTACTGAGGATTTTCATTAGTTCCTAAGTCTACTTTTTCATAAGACAAAGAGGAAATATTGGTTTTACAATTGATCGTCTTTTTAAATTTATCTTCAAAATCATAAAACTTCTCTAATCTAATTACAGATTTAGGGATGGAGTTTACCATATCCGATGAAGCTTCAAGAGTTTTCGGATGTGGTACTACCGTGAAATCGCGCAAATTGTCGCCGTGCATATGTTCATCTATCACGGTGCCTTGAAAGGTTTCTTCCATGTGCAGAAATTTGATGATCTGCTGATTGTCGTTAAATACTCCCCAGTTCATGATGTTGTCGGGAACGGATGGTCGAAACAACATCTCAACGGAGAATGCATACGAGGACAAGCCTTCTGTAGGAAGAAGTTTAGAAGCTACATTAGCTAATAAATCTTCTTCAGAGTTATTCAATCTAGGAATGGAATTTATATTGAAAGAAGAAAATTTACTCATTAAATTCCATACCTCCGACTAGTAGCTTTTGAGATGCGAAGAAAGACAGTGGATAGAATCTCTTACCTGTCTAACCACTATTTCAGAGTCTCCAAAGACGGTTAAATTTTGAATGTTCATATCCAAATCTTTTCTCAGACCTTGCAGTAAAGCCTCATATTCTGCAGTATTGTTAGTACATTCAAATTCCAACCTACATGCTATCAATGTTTTGTTACCTACCGGATCAATAATACCGCAGCCTGCTCCGGCTCCATATTTGGACTTTGACCCGTCGAAATACAGAGACCAAATTTGATTTGCGTCGGGTACATAGGATTGTTGCGTGGAGGGCATTGGCTGCATATATGCTTCAATCTCGGACTGTTGTTCTGGATTGGTGATAGGTGAAGCCTCAGCCATGAAGTTGTCGAAGAAGGTGTCCATCCCTTGTACTTCAGGTGAATCAGCAGAAGGTGTATATGGTTCGTTGGGATCGTTCAAATCTATGATCGTGAACTTAAGGTAGCGCTCACGATTCACCTTTATTCTATTAGGCTTGCCGTTGTCTGGAAGCCATAGATGAGACCAATCTGTTGCGAAATAACCATGCAGTTGTTCTGACCAGTCCTTTCTTAAAAACAGACCATACACTTCTGGAATGTCCAAAAAAATTATATCAATAACTTGATGAACCTTGGGATTAGACGATAATCTAATAAGAACATTCTTTAGTTCGCCTATAACCTTGACATTTCTCCGATCAAGCTGTATGATTTTTAAAGTCGAGGGTTCAACTTCAGTGTTAATCTTTTGGAAAACAGACCAAGGCATCACATTGGATGATGCCCCTGAGTCTACCATACAATTGTGCACGTTTCTATTAAAAATTTCAAAAGTTAAAAGGAAAGGAGGTACATTTTTGTGAGTGCTAAGAGTGGTAGTTTGTGGCTTTTTACTCGCAGTTTCTAAAGATACTTTATCTACATTATTTACATCATTTACATTACTTATATGAATGCTTGCCTTATCTTGAGGCTCAGGATTATTTTTAGTGGAAGTCTTCTGAGGGACTTTGCTTTGCACAACCTTGTTACCATTAGAATTACCATTCTTTCCATTCTCTGAAATATTTTGCAACATTTTCTGTAACAAAAATGGAAACTTCAATAACTCATAAATAGAAATGTTAGCCCGTAACTTTTTAAGATCTTCAACAACATCATAATCTAAGTTGGGGCTCACATTATTCTGTTTAGTCTCTGTTGATTTAGATTTCTTTGGAGGTGAAGTTGTAGTATTTTCGGAAGAAGGTTTATTTGTTGTCTTACTCCTAGTGTTATAAGGATGAACTGTCTTGAAGTTATCTTGGAAGATGCTATCCGAGAAATGTCCAAAAATGTTTGGAGAAGATTCTTCTTCTTGCAATGTTTCTTCTTCAAATACCTCTTCAGGAATCTCAGGAGGCATCAAGTTATCTTGGGCTTCTAGAATTGTTTGAAGGGCACATTGTAGACTTTCTAGATTTAGGCCTTCCGTGGTTGGATTAGGTCAGTTGGTAGGAAAAGGCTTCCAGAACAGGGGTTTGTAAGGTCCTTTGCTTGAAGAAGTTTCTCCCGTCGACATTTTCAAGTCTATAACTTGATTTGACAGTTTTTGAACAACTTTAGTTAAGTTTTCCAAATCAGAGTTTTCAGGTTGTGTTTTACTTTGAGTGGGTCTGGGGAGTATTTCAATCTTCTTTTT
>CBVK0100135620.1:0-14299 GCA_900067695.1 Picea abies
TTGTATGTAATAATAGAACATGTGCATTGTTCAAGGGTGACTCAAAGTAGTGATAGTTGATGGATAATAAAGATAACAAGATGAAAAAACCCTCTAAAAATTCCACACCGTGATTGGTGAGTACCTCCTTCTAGTTTTATGTCATGCTTGGGTCCTTCGATGTAAAGTTTAACGATTCAAAAGAAGGTAAAATCAATGGCATTTTCGTGTTTAGAGAGTTTTAAAAGGTCCTAAAGAAAACTCCATAAGGGAATTTTTGTAAAATTAGTCTCCAGGGTCTGAAAAAGTATAAAATGATACCTAGGAGAACTCTCCTAACCATAAGGGATAGGGTGGTCCTTTTTCATAAATATTCCAGTGAGATAAAAAAAGAGGTAAACTATCACTCAACATACATGCTTTCTAATTCACTTTAACGAACTTAAAAGACAACAATATCGCTCAACAATATTTCCCATTTTTAATGAATTAGAAAATAGCTTGAAAATTCCTTAATGATGAGGTCATTTTTCATAAATAGTTCATCTGGCCCGAAAAATGGGTAAATGTTTACTAGGTGGACATCTTTTCAAATCTATGAAACGAGTGTGAAAAGACAAACATACTCAACAATCTTTTCTTTTTTAAGGATTCAAAAAATATCTTAAAGAAGACTCCATATAATGATTCCATATTTTATATTCATAGTGTTCAAGACAAAAATGGATTAATATGTGGTTCCAAGAGCAATAAAAAGTATAAATGTCCAAAAAATCAAGAAAAGGAGCTAGTTCTAGTGTGAAAAGGGTTAAAATGAAGCCATATATGGAGTAAAAAGAGAGTTTTTACCTTATTTTAGTTATTTTCCTTTGTGAATACTTGGAGAGCCTTTTTATTGTCAAAATTTGGAGCATCGATTGCAGAGAATGGAGATACAAATATTGCAAATTTCAGCCACCAAGTAATAGGTTGGAACCCAACTTAGAAAACCCATGTTTTTTTTTTTTTTTTTTTGGTTGTGGAAAGCCACATATATCTTGAGAGTGCATGGTCGTGACTGGACTTCTTGCAAGGGTTGACCATACAATTCAGTCGATATGTGTTGTGCAAGAGAGGGAGACTGATCACTCCCAATAATAAGCTAGGGGGAGACTAATCCATATGTTCACGACCAATCGCTCTGTGGGACAAAGAGGGGCATGAATGAGCAATATGGTTGCGACTAATCGTTCTGTCCACTAAGGAGAGGTGCGATGAGTAGGTTTTTTCCATTTGTGTAAATTTTTTCATGAATTTGATTTGATGATTGGGTTCTAACAAAATTTTCTGATGTTTGTGGAAGGTGTCAGCACAATCTTGGAGTGGAGGGAACGTGAATATAAATTAAATGACAATGCTACTATGTATAATCCTCCCACTTTGGATGCTTTGTGGAACTGTGGGTTGTTGAATTTTTTCTTGTATCAAAACATGTGGGCCTAGCCTACTATTCTACATACTTTGGTTAATATGTGGGATCTGAACAGGAAAATATTTGTTGTACGAGATCATATATTAACACTGGAGATGGAAGATATGTCCTTATTGACGAGATTGTCTCATCTAGGTGCTACAATGTTTCTGGTGGGTGGAAAAAGAATATGCAAAGATCAAGTAGATGATTATATGGCACAATATTGTCACCCTAGGATGCATAAGGGAAAAAATAAGCTGCCAATTGGGTAGGTTTTATGGAATAATTCCCTTGTGCATAGGTGAATCTTCCTTTAGAGTACATACCCCTCCACCAAGACATAAAACTACCTTTGGACACTACCATTCCTATAGACTAATTATGCCCATTGAAAAAGAGAGTAAGAGGGATAGTATGATGTACCTCACTTTCAAAGTTTTTCCATGTTGCTCCAGTCCATGAGTCCCAAATAATACCTGTAATGGATGACAAGAGTCAAACAAATATCTCCTACTCTAAAGGATTAGAAAAAAATGATCTATCTATGAAGGATTAAAACAAACATAGACAAATACATGCAAACACATATTAGAAGGAAATAGTGCAAGTATATCGATGATAACTTTAAAGAGAAAGTTACAATATTTAGATGATGTTGCAGCTTCTCCAATTCCTCCTTTTCCAACCCCTTGCTCAAAAGATCCATGATCAAAATAACAATTCTTTGTTGATTATTTCTCCTCCATGTTCACCATGAGAATGCCTCCATTTATAGGATTTGAGAGGCTCAACCACCTTGGTTATATTTGGGATTAATTTAGGATATGAATCCATTAGTTGTGATATCTCCTTATATGTAGCCTGAGGGTTAGATTTGAGCCAAACCAGCTCAATCTATCCATAGTTGTCTTTGGAGAAAAAGGGGATTTCTCCCAAGATTTGCTCAATCAATTTGGTGCTCCCTTACAATGGGAAACATAACACCTCAAATCTCCTTGGTAGATAGAAAAAGAGTGCTATCACTCCTTTCATATGAGAAGGGGAGTGTTGATCTTCCAAAAGTTTCCAAGATAACCATTTCTCATAGAAAAACACTTTGTTCCAAGTGTCAAATGATGAGGCTTCTTATCCTAACATGATTTAAGGGTTGTATCAAGTTTTTTCAAGGTGTCGTTCATGATGTGACACTTACATGACGAGAATGTGACACTTACGACACTTGAGACAAAAGTACGACACTTATGATACTTACGAAAATGAGAATGTGACATTATTGAAGTGAGGAAATTTGACATGTAATAGATTTCCCCCCAAAGTGTGAAGTAAGAAAATGAAAGTTGATGGCTGAAACACTTTGTATATTATTAAAAGAAATGGTATGGACATAGGGAACTTAGTAGAAGGTGCAGACAACCATCAAACAATGTGAAATGTGTATTCCATTCTCTAGACAACCATACCTATGATCGAACTATAAATGACTCAAAGTATGGCCTCCAATGAATACATTACGGATCAATGATGATATTGACTAAGAGTATGGCCACCAAATATACAATGTGGATCCATACTTATATGACATGAACTGATTGTAGACATGAAAAATACACAGTGGAGCTACGAGATGATAAAACATAGCCACATACCAATACAACGTGGATATATGTGACAGTATGAGTATCAACATGGTTAAATAACTTCCTTCACAACCTGGGAAAAGAAGATGTCATAATGAATGCTCAACCTAGGGTCTTCGTCCCAATCCCGATGTTGTACAAATCTAGCCATATGAAAATATATTTTGATGTCGAACTTGGCAGAAACCACTTGATTATCGGTCGTTGAGGTAAACCGTCAAAAAGTTCATGGGAAATCACCAGTGATGCCAATGATTCCTAAGGTACCCTAGTACAATCTAGTGAATGTGAATAAATGAGCTAAGGTCAAACGTTCATGGAATCATCCGATCAAAGGTTAATGATGTAAACCTATGGTCAGAAGAGAGGAGGTTTTCCATTGAGGCATACAGGTCCCAAGGTACTAATTGTTTTCTAATTCTTATTCCCAGATGATGTGTTGAATTCGACATGAACAAAATCATAGAAGGAGGGGCTTGATGCATCCCTCATCATTGACACAAAACTGACACATAAAAGTGATAAGATATATCAGATGAACATAGATTGACATGGTTATAAAAACTAGAAATTTGGTGGATGGTTGACTCTTGAGGCGAGAACATCCCTTGAACACTAAGGCATGACATGGGGCTTTCCAGCATAAACATAGAGTAGACCAAAACATAATGCAACAAGTGCTGAGGAATTATTTGTATGTTTCAAAGGAGTGGAAAGAATCATAGGATTCGTTGAGTGCATAGGTTTAGTAGACTATCCAAGTGTTCAATGTCAAGGTCAAAACAAGTGTCATGTTCAAGGGAGATTTCAAGAGCTGTTTACAAACGTTTTCAAGAAACTTGACCCAATTCCTTGAATTTTTCCCCATCCAGATAGATGAGTACCTCTTTTTAATTTAACAAGCTCAAGGAGGATAACACATGCTCGATATAACTCACCTTCGGTAAGTTCCCATTCCTTTGTTTAACGAACTGTAAGAAGTAAGGGTTTGTTCCTATATGGGTCCTTCAATGTGTAGTTTATCAAGTCCAGAGAAGGAAAAAACAATGGTTTTTCATGTTTAGAGATTATGAAAAGAACTTAAAGGTGACTCTAGGGTTGTCCTTTTTCATAATTGTAGTCTCCAAGGTCCAAAAAAGAGATAAATTGTTAATCGAAAGATTCCCTTTCGAACATTTTAAGGAGTGTGAAAGGAAGCAATATCAGTTGACAATATTTTCATGTTTAGAGAGTGTTGAAAAGAGATTAAAGGAGACTCCATGGGGTTCCTTTTTAGTATAGCCTTTATGATTCCGAAAAAAGTGATAAAATTATACTCGGTTACATTCTCACGTATTTGTGACCACGAGAAAGAAGAAATACTAACCTCATTGGCATCACAAGGTTACCGAAAGATGCTTCTCAAATCCCTATAAAATCAGGCTATTATGGGCATAAGACATTAGTAATTTCTTGAAAAGTTGATAAGAAACCCAAAAATACACTTTATAATAAGGATAAAAGACCTAATTGACCATATCAAATATCAAACTAGGTCAGAAATTCATTTCTACGATTCTCCTCTAGTCTTTGGATTTTTACCTCTCTTGGAGGATTTTTTGAGTGTTGATTGCGGAGGCTATGAGTGATCATTTTCATAATTGCTCAGACCAAGTTGTTTGTTTCATTCAACTCATCCATTTTCATGCCTTTTTATTTCATTTTTACCTTTAGTTTAGGTATTATAGGCTCCTTGAGAAGCCCTAGAGCGCTGAACTGGATCGACGCTCCCTCAAAGCATTGAGGGGAGCATTGATCACGATTTCAACATGTTGGTGTGCATGTTGAGGTATATATAGCACTTTGTTATCTTATTTGAGGGAGAGCTAGGTGCAAAACTCAAAAATTCTTTGATTTTTAGGATAAAAGAGGCAATTTTTTTCATAAGGATTTTGCTAATGATGATTAATTGATTTTTTTGCAGGTTTCATCTATAACCAGCCAGAATGAGTGGAAGGAACATGAAAATGAGTTTGATGACATCGCCACTCTATGAGACCCTCAAGAGAGGTAGAATTTACACAATTGTGGCTTGATCAAATATTTCAAGCTTCAGAACATGACAAAAGAAGTATTGTTGCTGGAGTACTTGATTGGTCTGTGGGACAACGTTGAGAAAATGTTTCAAATAGGGATGCCTATGCTTGAAATTGAGATTGATGACATATAATTTTTGATTGGAATCTCAAGGAGAGGGGAACCCATACTCTTTTCCAAACACTAGGATACTCAACAACCGACCGAGGCATGTGTTGCCAAACATTGCATACCAGGGTCATGGTTGGTGGGTGGAAGAATCATGATAAAAGATGTGAGAGACTTATCACTTAAATATGTCCTATTCACCATTACTAAGTTGGTGGGGAGAACCAATTCACATCTTGCTTCAAAATCACAAATATTTTATTCCATATAGTGTTTGGAACCAATATTTTTAAACTGGAGTGCACAGTTCCAGAGGAATGTCAAAGAACAAATATCCAAGTGCAGGATTGGCAGAAAAAAAAGTTTGGATATTGTTCTTTCTTGGTTTTGTTTTTCTTAGAGAGGATCCCCCAGATGTAGCCACATGTTGCAATAATAGCACATCCTATGACCGATCCTAGTATGGAGATGTGGACTAGTCTTTTCCCTAGGTTGGAGAATGAGCCCTCATCTTTCAGATTCAACACAGACTTCTTTTCATGGTGGAGGAGAAAGTTAGTGGTGATTGAGGACTTCCCCAATGTCGGGGTAGATTTTAGAGGTAGTGCTGACTTGTTACTCCCTGAGGGAATACAATGGAACACATCAGGTATGAAAGATAACCATAACCTTGTAACCAATAATTTTGTTTCATTTTTTATATTTTTTTGTTTGTACAATGAGGGATCTAAAATATATCATTTTCATCATGTATACTGAGGTGTGTCACATATGATGGAGATGATAGAATTGGGGCACCATGGGGATGCACATGCGACAGCTGAGGACGACGTCATAGTGGGGGGACTCTGGGAGGTGGAGAGAAACCTATGGGGCTTGATGATGGGTGTTCCTCCCTTGAGGAGGAAAGACATGCCTTTACACTTGTAGCGACACATGACAATTGGGGTCTCTGAAGGCCTCAACCATTTACTATGACGATTGACACGAGTACTAGTGTAATTTTTGGAGCACAATGTGCTATAGGAGGATGAGTAGATTCCTCATATATTTTTTAGTCCTTATGATGATACTATGGGCATGAAGGTCCAATTTTTTCCTTGTTATGTACTTTTGTATGAAGTAAAACTTTTTCTATCAAGAATATATATATATATATATATATATATACAAGTTTTTCGATGCCTATCTATGCTGCATTTTTTGTTTTATGTGATGTTTTTGTACATATGATTTATGTTTCAAAATGTTTATCTATGCACAATATATTGATCCAACACGTAATTTTCTAATGAATTTGTGATCATGTTGAGTTCTCTCGATATGTTTATGTACTTGAGAAATTCAAAATCTCTTTCGAGACGTTGAACCCTCAGATGGAGACGTAGTAAAGTTGAGTTGTGAACGACGTACTAAAAATTTAGTTGACGGACCACAAGTTTGTAGTCGAAGTTGATAATTAATTGAGATATATTTCAGTTCTGAGACTTTTGTGATTCGTGTTATGATAAGGTGCTTCGTTCGGATTCATCGCATCAGATTTTTATTCGACGTTTCATACCAAACAAATGTGGTCCATCATCAGGAAGAGTTTTAAGATATACCTAGGGAGGAGGCTTCAGTTAAGATCCTGATGATGGTGTGATACTTTGAAACTTTATTGGTTGCAGATCCGAGGAAAATCACTCTCGAACTTACTAACTCGCTAGAGTGGTAGATGACCCAAGTTGTAGAAGTGATGTTTTGGGTATGTCAACTAGCACCATTTGAAAACTTGAAATAGATGGGAAAGGATGATGTAATTTGCGCATGCAATCAAAAATCAAAGTATAAGAAACATCTAAGACAAAAGTTGTGCACGCAAAAGAAAAGACACACCAAGTCAAAAGTATATAGTATAGTAACGTACAAAAAACACATGTGAGATATTATATGCATAGTACTTCGTGAGGTAAATCCCATTTTTGGGTTCACCAAGAGATATTACATCATAGTCTACTAACTCATAGGTGCCTCTATGTAACATGTGTTTTATGATGTATGGACCATGCCACATGGGTTCTAAATTTCCTTCCCTGAGTTTGTCATGATCTTGATCATAGATGAGGACTAGATCTCCTTTTTTGAAGGTGCGAGGTTGGATGGATTTATCATATTTATTTTTCATGCATTTTTTGATATGTTTTGTTGATGAGAGCAACATAGTGATAGGTTTCATCCAAATTGATCAGATATGAGAATCATTCCTCTTCAGTAGAAGTGTGGGGTAAGATTTCTATGGTGAGTTTCAACAAAGGAATCTCACATTTGATCGGTAATACTGATTTTATCCCATATACCAACTGGAAGGTGTAAATCCAGTTGAGTTTTTAATTGAAGTTTGATAAGACCAGAGTGCGGAGAAGAGATGCAAGTGCCAAGAGGTTTTGTTTTCTCCCACCATGCATTAAAGAATGGTTTTCAGGACTTTGTTCATGGCTTCAAATTGTCCATTGGCCTGAGGATAGTAGGGGGATGAGTTTTCATGGAGAAAACCTAACTTGCTGCGCAATTCACCCATCATTTTGTTTTGGAAATGGGATCCATGATCAGTTACAATAGCTTATGGAAAACCAAATCGGGTGATGACATCAATGAAACAAAAAGGTGTTGTAGTGCAACCATCATTAAGAAATGTAGGCATAGCCTCAACCCATTTAGTGAAGTAATCGATGAAAACAATGATATAACTGTTCCCCCCGGCTGACGTAGGCTTACATTTCATAAAATCAATGCCCCATTTTGTAAAGGGTCCGATGACGACAATCAGATGAATTGGATTTGGGTGGGTACGTGATTTCCTCTAAAATATCTAAGAGGGTGGGAATTTTTTAATGGATTCAATGCAATATTTGAATATGGAAGGCCAAAAATAACTAGAATTTTTTGTGTTGTAGCCATCCCAAAAAGATGATCGCCACAAGCTCCAAGGTGACATTCATTTAAAACGTGTTTAGCCTCTTTGTGGGTTAAGCAATGTCATAATACAGTATCAATGCCCCAATGGTACAAAGTGTTTCCAATGATAAGGTAGCATTTTGAGTGGTGTCTAATGCGACATTGTTCATCACATGAAATGCTAGGCTGAAAGTGTTGGGTTTGGAGATAGAGAAGAATATCTCCATACCAAGGATCAGATGTACTAATAAGGAACATGGATTCATTAGGGAGAGAATCGTTGGGATCAATATATTCATCAGTATGGGGAATATCACAAATTAATTCCGCAAAAACCAACGATTTCTTAGCCTTGGATTTGGAAAACTTGAGATAGAATTATTGGAGAGTAACGATCCATTTGAAATATTTTCCCCCAAGTACTTGATGAGGAAATATGTGGAACATAAGGTTCGATTATGCAATGACCATGGTAGTGCATAACAAAATGTAATGGAGAAATATCTGGATGAAAATAACTGCTGCCAAAGCCAACTTTTCTACATGTGAATACCAGAGTTCAATACCTGATAGACTTTGACTCAGATAATAAATCACATGTTCGGTGCCATCATCATCATCTTGTACTAACCATGGAGATAGTGAAAGTAGAGGTAGCCAATTAAAGGATATAATCTTTCACATAATTCAGTGGATGCAAAAGAGAGGTGTTTGTTAAGGCATGCTTAGTAGCATCAAATGAGAACTGAGTGGTTGCATCCAAGATTAAAAGGGCGTCTTTTTGCAGTAATCTCATGAATCCTTTAGTGATTTTGACGTAATTTAAAATGAAACGACAAAGAAATTTTTCCTTCCCTTGAAAACTTTGCAGTTGAGTGAGGTTGTTGGGAGGAGGTAAAGCTAGAATGGATTTGAATTTTAAGCGATCCACCCTAATCATGTCTTTGGAGACTATGAATCTGAGGAGTCTCCCTGATTCGACAACAAAGATGGAATTATGGGGGTTCAAACATATGTTTTAAAACCAACATCGAAGAAGGATGTCTTGTAGGTGACCAATGTGGTCTCATCAATGGGATGAGTGAGTAGGTAATTCATCAAGGTTAGGTTCAAAAATATGTTTGATATCATGGAATGCATACGACATGGCTCACTGAAAATTGGCTCGAGCATTTTTAAGGCCAAAAGATAATTTTAGATAAGCAAAAGTACCCCAAGGGAAGATGAAGGTTGTTTTTTTTTGATCTGCTAGTAGAATGTCGATCTGGTTATATCCATAAAATCCATCCATAAAAGAGAAGATGTCTCTTTTGGTGCTATTATTGATAATTTGGTCGATAAAGGGTCTAGGGTAATTCTCCTTGGGAAAATCTTATTAAGATCCCGATAATCGACACAAACACGAATGGTCCCCTGTTTCTTAGTGATCGAGATGATGTTGGAAACCCACTCGGTCAGAGGGACAGGATAAATGAAACTAGATTTCAAAAGTTTTTCTACTTCTGTCTTGATTGTCATGGTATTTTTAGGATGGACTAGCCGAAGTTTCTATCTCATAGGTTTAAATCCTGGGTAAGTTTTTATTTCATTCACAATGATAGATGGCTCGATCCCTGACATTTCTTCATAAATCTAGGTGAAGATGTTGAAAAATTATTTAAACAAGGCGATATAAATTTCAACTTCTTCAACTGAACATTTGGCACCTAGCTGTATGTTTTCCACAATACCTTCTTTAATGGATATGTCGACCATAATCATGGAAGAGATAATTCCAAAATTCCCCCCAGAGATCGTATCCTGAGTGGGTATTGGATATTGGGGAGAGTCAACGGTATCACAAGGAAAGATAAATGAAACATGTTTCTCTATTTCTTCCAAACTGGGAAGAAAGGATGAACAATGGTGGTTGTAATCCCATGGTGCCTCTTTAACACTAATTATTTCCATAATAGATTCATGTGCTGGAAAAATATGTAGGATGTCATCGAAAGTTGAGGATAGGGAATCTAACCATGATGGTAATGAATAATTCGTAGATGCTAGTAGATGTTGTTCATCCAGTGAAGGAGAGGAAGACTGGATGGTGTCGTATTCAACCTCTGTAGGACTAACTGGCATGGTTTCACCTAGTGTATCAAATTATAAAGCACCAGGAACGATACAAGGATCAGATGATTCGAAAGATTGATGTGTCATAGTCGAGATCATGTTAACCATTGCAATGTGTTTCCTAGTGGGAGGGCGAGGCATAGGGAAGGTACCCATGATTGAAGATTATTTCAAGAGACCTACTCCAACACTTTCATAAGTGATTTTGGAATCTCCCAGAAAAGGAATGTTGTTGTTCGTTTGAGTGCGGTCGTCGGGGGTGTAGTAATATAAATGATCAATGATCACAATTTTAGCTTGATGAGGGAATTGGACACATAAAAAAATTGATGAAGTGACGAAGGTCATAGCATAGAACCAACTTATCCCTAGTAACAAGTTATAATCAAGGGGGGAATTGACTACTTCAACATCGACATAATTAGTTTTTCATCCCAATTGCATGACTAAGGATTGTAATAATCTGTGAGATCAGAAACATCTTCCATAAAATGTTCATAACATGGTGGGAGATAGATTTAGACCAAGTGATTTAATGCCTTTCCATCCATCCAAGGAAATGAAACATGTGGATGCCCCCTCGTCCAAGATCGTGCGATGAATATGTTGATTATTGACAACAACATCGATATGGAAAGCGAGTTGGTGAGAGAGTTGTGATTTAAAGTTATCTATGTTAAACATGATAGTGTTATATGACTTGGGATATATAACTCTGATGGACTCCAAGGGTTTCTTGCGTTGGATAGGGAAGTATTTAAGAACTTTGAGAGCTTGCATAACGCAAGGTGCTCGAGCAAAATCTTCAGTGATGTTGTATTTTTGAGTATCTTGCGAGTTTGTATTGAAAGTCGAATTTTGAATCATACTCTTGGGAGGGTGTAGAATAGAGTTAAAGTTTGGTTTCTCAATTAGGAGTGGTCCATATGGAGGAGTAATTGTCGTAGGCGGTGGATCCGGTGTAGTTCTAGTAGTTACTTTTTCCTTTTTAGGTTTACCTGGAGGCATAAAATATGTTGTAGTTAAATTGGTCAAATATATCCCATTAAACATGTAAATCTGTGCACTCGATGAAGCTTCCTCATTAGGAGGATGATTTGGATTACATCCCATCGGAGGTGTAGGAGCTTGGGCAACCGGTGAATCCTACTGTATAAAAGGATGTGTCAATACAGCGGGTTGATAATTTCCTTTAAAAAGTTTGGCAACTTGCTATCAATGATGAAAATCGCATGTGTAGTGATCTTCACCAAAAATAAGACATGTAAATTTTAGTTTTCACTGTGGTTATTTCTCAGTAGCAGGTGGTTGCGTTTGTGTTTTTTCATTTTCAGTTTGATTATTTTTCTTGGGTTTATTCTTATTTTTTTTCTTCCCCTCAGGTTGTCATGGAGAAGCATATTAAATTGCATTCACCTCGGATATTTCAGTTGGGGGCGGATTTTTTGAGAGTGCAGTCGATCCGAGAGTGGGGGAAGTGATTGAACAATTGTCATGCCGGTTGACTTTGAACTGGATTGGGTTTTGACATAACCAATAACTCCATCTGCATGAGAAGTAGATTATGGTTTTGATGGATTGATTGATGGATGGGAATAGTTTGGGATCAATTCATACAAAGTGATGGATTGGGAATAAACCAAGTACACACACTGGGCATGAGAAATGGCTTCCTCTTATTTAATGACACCACCCATGGCTACATCACGAGCAATTAGAGGAAAGAGAGATTTGGTGAACCACTCAACCAATAATTGGTTAGGAATGGTTTCTTTGATCAACTGTCATCACTGTGTCCACTCATGAATATGATCATATATATTTATAGAGTTGGTTTGATGAAGGGAGGTCAAAAGTTTTGTATCAGTCTCATAGCAGATAAGTAATTGGAAGTGTGTGAGAAAAACCATGGAAAGGGAATTAAAATCTTTAAAACTTCCACATTGTAATTCAATGTACCACTTAGTCATTGTACTTGTAAGTGTATGCTGTAAAAGACATAACTGAATAGAATCATCCATTAGTGAATTTGATGAACACCATAGATGAAAGGTCATAATGTGGTTATTAGGGTCTTCACTAGGTTTACCGTCAAATTTCGGAATATCGGAAGGCAATTTAGCATGAATAACTGGCCAGAAAGGGGAATGTAATATGGGATCATTTGTCAATCTCGACAGATATGGTAGATCTAGAGTGGCTAAGAATTGTAGTTGTCGATTGATCAGGGGATCAAATTTTGCTCAAAAATTCAAAGTGCTCGAAATCGCTTCAAACCGGATGAGAGCGTAGGTCTCGTCGTTGTGAACCCAACGCAACTCGTTTTGTCTCAAACGGAAATTGAGAGCGAGAGATATTACAATCTATTCATTAAGTCAAACAGGCAAAAAAAATTTGATGCTGACTATACAGTTTGTATAGTCCGTATAGGCTGATGTGGCAGAGCCGTACAACCGTACATGTGGTGATGTGGCAAGCATCTATTGGTTGACAGTTGGTCGAATGGGAAGTTGGCATGTGGCATATCGTTGGTTAATGGTAAGGTGCCACATGGCCCAATCATGGGTTGCCATGTGGCACCCCTTTATTGGCTTTCGGTTTGTATGTTAAATTATTGGAGTCCATGGGGTTCGACCCCCAGACCTCCCCACTGCATAGCTTTCACAAACTCCGACTGACCAATGGGTTACACATTATGCCTTGTAATATGTATGCATTGTATTGTATTTGAATTCAAGTTTGTAACCGTTGGCAGGGGGGTCAGGTCGGGGCTTAACCCCGGCCCACGGTCATTTGATTACATATGTGACCATACCATATATGGTATAGCCCGATAGTGGGTTGGCACAAGAATCAAAATACATAGCTTGTGGTTCTATGTTATATGCCATATGCCCACGACCGGAGTAGGGAGTTAATGTGGTTGGCACAGTTGTAACCGTTTGGCCCCTTTTGCCTATACGCGCGGTCGTATGAACCCCTATGTGCCCAGGTGCTAGGCGGTTAGGGGCTAGCACACCCATAACTATCCTATAGTTTGTACCATTGGCACGGTTTCACCCGATGCTGGGTTTTCACGCTATTTATTGCGTGTGTTCCAGGTTCATTGGACAAGTGTGCAATTTGTAGATGCAGAGACAATAAGCTTGAAGGGGGAGACTTCCACGAGGCCTAAATTCTTCGTTTTTCGACCGATTGAGGTGCCCAAAGAGCCCAGACAAGGGTTTTGGGACACTCTGAAGCCATTGGAGTAGTCGGTTTGTCAGTTTGAGCATTGTAAGACATGTTTTTGAGCACTTTTGAGCAATTAATAATAATGATCCATTGGAAGTTTGACCAGGAGATGTAGCTCAAGAGAGGGGTGAACTCCTTTATCAATTGTTGTGTTTTATGTGCTTATGTTAATTGATTATGCTGCTGTCTATGTGTGTTTTTCATAATTAATCCCTTAATCTATGTGTTGCAAACTGATCCATTTTCTTTAAACACATAACATTTACATTGCAATAATTTCAAGTATTTCAAGTCTTCTTCATTTTTAAATCAAGTTGGTATCAAAGCACTAGTTTTTGAAGACTTGATTGTTTGCAAGTTTTGTTTCTGATGCTCACAAGGTTGAAACTCACAAAAGGAGAAGGTCAACTTGTGGAGCCAAGTTCTCATCCGACAAGGATGAAGCATATACCATCACCGCAAGTTTCAGGGAGACATTCACCAAGCATGGCTGATGAAGAAAGTCATGAACATGTTCCTGTCGAAGATGAAGATCTCAGAAAGGATGTCATGGAGATGAGAGAGATGATGAAGATCTTGATGGAAAGGAACATATTGTCACAGGGTGAAGGCTCCAACCCTACAATGCATAAGGGAGGCAGTGGTGACAAAACTCCTGACGGAAATGGAGGGAATGGTGCGTCTCCACCACCCTCTCCTCCATCATCTTCTTCTTCTTCTTCTACCAGTTAAAGGCCTCTTTCGAATTCTCCAAAGGGGCATG
>CBVK0100135621.1:0-14299 GCA_900067695.1 Picea abies
AGTACTACCCTATTGGAAGCTATGAGGACCAGTACACCAGATGGACCACCTTATGTCAAGAAAAGGACTAGACAGTACCAAATTTCACTAATATTTTCAATACCCTACGCACCAAATTGGGTATCAAAGACTATGATATTCATCTGGTTCTCAAATAACATGGTCATTTGCATAGATACATTCAAACAAAAATGGAGTTCCTTGACATCACCTCATTGGGAATGACTTATAGATACGCTGTCAGGATGGAGCATAAATTCAAGTAGAAACAATGAGAGTTTGGATCTAAAAAACCCTCACAAGAGAAGCACAGAAAAGGTAGCCCCAATACACACAACAAGGGACCAAGTCGAGATGGTCAACCTCCAGACAACCAGTCCAAGCCTCAACACAAGAATGGTAATGAGAATATGAAGAAGGAAATGAGAAAATGGTATGAGTACGAGAAAAGTCCTTGGCACAACACCGAAGAATGTCGCTCCAAGTAGTCCCTCACGGCCGAGCTGAAGGCTTCCAAGTGAGAGGATGATTCTGATTTCGAGTCAAATCCTGAAGGAGGGAAACAGATTATCGATGTTGAACCCAATTCCATTGTCGCTACCACAAAAGTTAAGCCAAGCGAAGCAAAAGAGCCAAAGGAAGGGGACCGTCTCTTTCACTCGTAGATGTTGGTCAAGGGGGATCTAATTCATTTGATTGTTGACAATGGTATTCAGAAGAACCTGATTTCAATAGAGGTCATCAAGTAACTAAAACTACCAATGACACCGCACCTACAACCCTACACCATCAGCTGGATTTGCCAAGGAAGATATCTCCATGTCATCCAATAGTGTCATCTGCCCTACGAAATTAAGCCTTTCAAAGATGAGGTACTATGTGATATTTATCCCCTTGAAGTTTGTGATGTTATTTTATGACAACAATATTTATGGAAGCATCATGTTGTGTATGATTCTAGACCCCGTAGTGTTATTATTACTTTGGGTAGACAATTGTACAGGATCGTAGAGGTAGCATTGCCTACTGCTACTTCTTTAATCTCTTCTAAGAAATGTAGTAAGGTCATTTCACATACTGGGAATTTTGTATTCTTTATGATCCATTCTCAGAGTAAGAATAAGGTCACTACCATATCCATGGCCTCTACACAACAACTCTCTTTGCAACAAAATCAAGTGGATGGGATAGTGAAAGAATACAGAGACATCTTCGCCTCACCTAGAGGGGTACCGACACACTGCCAAGTCAAGCATCCAATTTATTTGACCCATGATGGGCCTTTACCTAATGAACTAGTCTATCAGTGCTCATTGGTGGATAATAACAAAATTAGGCATCATATCCAAGAGCTTGTTCAAAAGGGGAACATCAGGCCCAACTCCTCCCCATGTGTAACTCTGATTGTACTAGTGCAGAAGAAGGATGGGACTTGGAAACTTTGCATTGATTACAAATCCTTAAACAAAATCACAATCAAGAACAACTACCCCATTCCCAGGATTGATTACCTTCTTGAAGAACTCAAGGGAGAAAAATTATTTAGCAATATTGACCTAAAGTCTGGCTACCACTGGGTTCCCATCGAACCAACTGATGTATGGAAGACAACCTTCAAGTCTAAATAAGGTCTCTATGAATAGATAGTCATGCCCTTTGGCTTAATAAATGCACCATTCAATTTTATGAGTTTTATGGATGATGTATTGAGACCCTTCACCAACTCCTTTGTGTTATTATATTTGGATGACATCCTCATCTTTAGTAGAACATGGGAGGAGCACATGCAGCATATTCATTAGGTTTTGAGCACTCTGCAACAGTACAAGCTTTATGCCAACTTGGAAAAATGCTTTTTTGGAATGAACAGGGTATAGTACTTGGGATACATTGTTGATAAGAATGGGGTACATGTTGATCCAACTAATATCCAAGTCATCTGTGACTGGCCAGCCCCAACCACATTGATTGAGATTCAAAGATTTTTGGGACTAGCCAAATTCTACTGATGGTTCTCTTTGGGATTCTCCCATATTGCATGGTCCCTGATCCAGGTGACCAAGGGTGGTGGAAGCTTCAAGTTCATATGGGGGAATGAGAAGCAATGAGCATTCGATGATTTGAAGCATCACTTGTGCTCATCTCCATTACTCTTCTTGCTCGATCTACAACAACCATTCGAGATTGAGATTGATGAATATGAATATGTTGTGGGCACATTTCTCACTCAGAATGGGCATCTAGTGGCATACCATAGTGAGATACTCTCTGATACTGCCCAAAAATACCCCACCTATGAAAAGGAAATGTATTTCATTGTACAAGCCTATAGTCAATGGAAACAATACATTCTGGGGAAAGAGACAATAATACATAGTGATCAAAAGCCTCTGTAGTTCATACAAACATAGGGAAAATTGTAGAATGAACGTCATTAGAAGTGGTCCACCTACCTTCAGCAGTTCCATATCAACATAAAGTATAAAATAGGTATCTGCAATCGTGTCATTTCCTACCTCAGTCGACCTCTTGTGGTTGCATGCACCATTGTGCTCCATTCATGTGGACATGAAGCATATAAGTGGTCCCAACTTTATCATCAATATCCGAACTTCATCACCACATATCATCTCTTGGGTACAAGCATAGCTGTCACTGATTTTAACATTCAAGACAGACTCTTATGCCACCTGGGCCATCTTTGTCTTCCTACAAGAGAGCGTGAAAAGATGAATTGGGAATCCCACTACAGTCAAGTGGCAGGACATTTTGGCATAGAGAAAACTCTGGCCATTCTTCAAAAACATTTTTATTGGCCAAAAATTCGACAGGACGTCAACAAATATATCAAATCTTTCACTTCATGTGCCATTGCTAATCCCTCCATCAAGAAGCAAGGCTTATACAACCCTCTTCCTATTCCTGATAAGCCTTGGGAATCCATATCAATGGACTACATGTCAGGTTTTTCATCCACCAAGAAAGGAAATGACTGAGTGTTTCTGGTCATTGATCAGTTTTCAAAGATGGCCATCCTCACAACCTATAAGAAGAATTTCATAGTGACAGATACTGCCAAGCTCTTCTTCGGACGAGTGTGGGTCCACTTTGGGATACCACAGACCATCATCTCCGACTGAGACAACAACATTTTTATTGGCCAAAAATTTGACAGGACGTCAACAAGTATATCAAATATTTCACTGCATGCACCATTTCCAAGCCATCCATCAAGAAGCAAGGCTTATACACCCCTCTTCCTATTCCTGAGAAGCCTTGGGAATCCATCTCAATGGATTACATGTCTATTTTTTCATCCACCAAGCACGGGAATGACTGTGTGTTTGTGATCGTTGAGTGGTTTTTGAATATGGCCATCCTCACAACCTGTAAGAAGAATGTCACAGTGGTAGAGACTGCCAAGCTCTTCTTCGAACGATTTTGGGTTCACTTTGGGATACCACAAACCATCATCTTCGACTGAGACAACAGGTTCCTCAACACCTTTTGGTCGAGTCTTTGGTCTCTGTTGGACACCAAGCTCACAAAATCCACTGCTTTCCACCCCCAAACTGATGGCTAAACAAAGGTTGTCAATCAAATGATTGTGCACATCCTGCACATGTAAAATTATGAGCATCCATGTACATGTGATGAGAGTATTCCATATTTCCAACATAGTTACAACATGGATCTCCATAGTTTCACCGGCCATAGCCCATTTCAGGTGGGTCTGGGATTCCAACCCTTGGGACCCATTGATGTTGCACTTCATATTGCCACCACACAGACAAAATCTTCCCCTGACCAGTCTGCGATCGACAAAGCCACCAGATTCATTGAGTGGATTCAACACATCCACAAACAGGTCCAAGATATTTTTCAGAAATCCAATGCTAAGTACAAGCAACACCATGATCAACACAGGGTACCACACCAGTTTTAGTTTTGTGACAAAGTCTAGTTACATTTACAGAAGGAGCGTCTCACCTGGCCCCATCATAAGATTCTCCCACTTCCTTATGGGGATTCTACTATCACCAAGGTTGTTTGTAGCAATTATTTTGAGCTCAACACTCCACCCTTCCTTGGTATTCATCAAATATTCAATGTGTACCTCCTTCAGCCATATTTTCCCCCATTATTGGACACCTACGAGATCGTAGAACAATTGACACCAACATATCTCAACCATGACTGCATGTAACAAGAATCCATTGATCAGATAGTGGACACATAGGTCAAGGGCACTCTCCAACAACAGATCTAGCTTTATCTGAATGTCAAGGCAGGGAAACTCCTACACCAAGGAAAGTGGAAGACATTGGGCCAAATCCAACAAATGTGTACTCACCTGATGGGGGAGCTTAATGAAATGGAGACCATTTCTTCCTTAGGGGGGGAGGATTGATCCAAGTGGATATTGTTGGCCACCCACCTATTCCAACTGGTTCCTCGTGTCCATTTTTTTTTCAACACGTTCTTCTCTACTGATTTGTAATTGTGAGTTCTACACTTTTGGGGTTGTTTGGATCCCCACACATCCTCTAGGAAGATATGGGTGGCCTCTCACTAAATCCAACTTGATTATTTTGTATATTTTCATGTCAACACATCTTGTTGTACTTCCAGGGTCATTTTCAGGCCCTAAACGTTGTTTTTTTGGCTCGCCATAGTCAAACTATAGACAAAGTTAGATTTTGATAGAGGAATGTGTAGCTCTCTGAAATAAATTTCCAATGGGTTGTCACGCACCTAAAATAGAGGTCATATGCAAAAGTTATGACCCTTGGAAGTTGAGGTACCAAATTACACCAATTTACCCATAGGGCCCACATGAATTTTGGCGTTTCACCTTCTAGGGTTAGTTTTTTGGATGTCTAGGGTTTTGGAATTCATGAGTAATATAAAAAAGGCCTATAGAGCCTTATTGTAATCCATTATGCTCAGAAGGATGCACGTAGCAGCCACTTCTCTTCTCAGAGATAGTTGCCACCATTCGAGCAAGTGTTTTAGTTTTACAATTTCAGCCTATTTCATTATTTAATAGAAGATATTGTTCAATGGATATTTGTGTTATTATTCATATATCTATGTTTATTGTATTCAGTCTATTAATTAGTTCATTTCTCTCCTAAATCTAGATCAAAAATCCTATGTTACTTGTGGAGTCACCTGCTCTTCTTGTTCATCTAGTGTAGCTAGAAAATTTATATCGAAAGCATGAAAATTAGATTCAACCATTAATTTAGGTAATCCCTAACCTTTAATGAGTTTGATAGGTTTGAATTCAATATCATATTCAAGGATAATAACACATTTACCTATTTTTACATCAGGACTATTTTGGGTTAGAATGTCTTTCACCACAGAGTTTGGAACATAAGCAATTATATGTGACTGAAGAATCTAGACTCTAAATATTTGATTGTTTTTACCAAAGTGAATTCTTTTTTTTCCATGATATTGTATTTCAGTGTAGTATCTCTTAAGGATTGACTAAAGAAAGCAATAGGCAGTTCATGGCCTTCATTATTTTTTTGCAAAAGAACTGCTACAATAGTATGCTCAGAGGCAAATGAGAAAATAAGGAAATATTTTGTGAAATCAAGGTCTTATGTTAAGGCTTGTTTTACTTGATCAAATGAATGTTTTTCCTCTATAGTCCATTTTTTTTTGTGTCTTTCTTCAACATGTTTATTATATTTCTTAGAAGTTCTAGAGATTAGGGATAAATCTCCTTAGAAAAATTATTTTTCCAATGAAAGATTGGAGTTCTTTTATATTCCTAGGATGATCTATCTTTTAAATAGCTTCAATTCTACTAGAATAAATTTTGATTCCATTCTTTGAGATGATATGCCCTAGTAGTTTGCCTTCTTCTAAGCCAAATGTTGTTTTCTTTGGGTTGAGGGAAATTGCAAATTTTCTTCATTTTTCAAAGACTTTTCTCAAGTGTAGCAAATGTTCTTCATCTATTTTTGAAAAAACAGTGATATCCTCAAGGTATATAACTATGAACCTACTCAGTTCATGCACAAAAGATATATCCATTTCTCTTTGAAATGTAGCTCTAACATTGATTAAGCCAAAAGGAATTTTCACATACATAAAAGTACCCCAAGGTGTAGTAAATGTTGTTTTTTCTTGGTCTTCAGGATGGAATAAAACTTGATTGTAGCCAAAAAACTATCTAATAGAGAAATTCTACTGCACCCAACCAACTTATGCAAAATGTGATCCATTTTAGGAAAAGGGTAGTTATCTTTGAGAGAGACTTAATGGGACAATGATATTAGCATCATACATCTTTTTTATCTCTTTTTCAATCAGAGACATCAACCTTGGGTTAATCCTCCTAAGTTTTTGTTTAAAAGGTTTTAGGTCTTCTTTTATAGGAATTTTCTGTTGTATAATGTTGGTGTCATAAGATTTCAAATCTTCATAACTCCATGCAAAGACGTCTATGAATTCTTTGAACAAGTTTATGTATTTCTGCTTTTTAGGAGGGGGTAAAGATTTTGATAGTTTAATCATTTTTGGCTCTTGTTTAGTTCCTATTTTGCAGTCTTCAACTTCAACTCTAGTAGGTTCAATTTTAGGCTCTTTTGCTACATCATTAAAATCAAACAACTCTAAAGGAACTAGCCCTCTAGGAATAACATTATTTTTCAATTGCAATATTTCAAAATCTTTTTTTTTATCTATTTATTTTGATTCTATCTCATCCACACTTTCTCCTTCATCATCAAAATCTACATCTATATTGGCACACTCAAATTCATTCTTTGATTGAAAAAAAATTTCAATTTGTTCATCATTTCCAAAGACTTTCCAGTATTTGATGTTATTCGGGACAGCTGGTATGTTCTTTACCTCAACTATGTATTTCTGACTAGGACGAAAAGGAATTTTACAAGTACTCGCTGAGGTAGCGAGACGATCAACTATAATGTTCTCATCTTTGGGAATGGATGATAAGTCATAATCAATAAAGAATTCTAGAAAATCTAGGACATTATTCTTGTAATCTCTCAATCTTGGGTGTTTACTAGAGTATTCACCTTTGATCTGTTTTATTATCAGTTCAGAGTCAACACGAATTGAAATTCTCTTGGCACAAATCTTCTCTAAAATTTGTAACCCTAACATTAAGGCTTCATATTCAGCTATATTGTTGGTACATTGGAAGTTTATCGTATAGGAGAGTCCTTCTGAATAGTTGGTTTCTGAATTTGAGACCCATACACCTACTCCTGACACTTTCTTACTAAAAACCCCATCAAAATCTAAGCTCCACAAAGGTTCATTTTGTTTATCAGGTTCCACCATAACTATTTTGTATTCTTCAATGTTATAAACATAATTTTATAAATTGGAAATTTGTTTTATTATGTATCCATCATTGTACAAAATGAAAGAATTGTGGTCGGAATGAACAAAATATAAGGGATAATTGTGTGGTTTATGCTGACTACTAACCATGCATTGCATCAATGTTTCCCTATATAATCTCCTATGTTTACCAAACAATGCAATGGTAGCATAAGACATATCCATTTGAAGGGTTCCTTGTAACTTATCTCCCCATGAGTGAGATAGTAACATGCCATATTTAGAAGGTATATCAACAACAACTATGTCCATTACCAAACTCTTGGTTGGTATTTGTGCTAAAGTAACACACAAATCTTTAATGAGACCTATGCATTTCACTTTACTTGAATCAAAATAATACAAATATTTGTATTGTATAGTGATATCAAGTCCTAATTTTTCCATAACATCCTTAGGCATAAGGTTGTGAGAAGCACTAGATTCAAGCACTACATTGTGCATAGTTTTGTCATGAATGTTTAAAATGATGTAGAATGGGGGTACAATTCCATTTTCAAGTTGTCCATTGACTTCAGGCACAAATAATAGTTTTGGTTGATCATCAACAATATTTACTATGTTTGTACCTTCCTCTATGTTTGGATCTTTTATTAGTTTTGATGTATATGAATTCTTATTCATAAGCTCCATTAGAGGAATGGGTATCTTGAGTTTTGATAATTCATTTTCAAATTTGAATGATGTTTGACTTTTATTTGGGCTAGGAACATATTTTTTCTCACGAAATTCCTTTTGTGAAGTATATTTGGGTTGGCTCGTAGAGGGAATATCAGTTTGAGTTGTTTTTGAGACAATATCAGATGTTTTTATGCTTGGAACTTTTGTTCTCTTTTTAGGAGGAATCTCAGGAATTTTCTTACTAAATGTGTCAAATGTCTTTTCAGTGGAATTATCAGAAGTTTTCTTGGTAGTATTATCAGTTGATTTCTTGATCCTTAGATTATACTTCCTATGGACCTCCATAATTGTGTTTTCAAAACCTTGTTTATAATCTTATGATTCTTCATGATCAATTTCAGTTTGTGAAAGCAAGAACAGATCATGTTCTTCTTGAGTGAGAAATACAGAATCAGTATCATTTATTCCCATCAAATTGATATGAACATCATCAAGGTCTTCAACTATCCCTTCCCCTTCATCAGTGTAGTTTTATTGAAAAGGAGGCCTGATCTGTTGATATCAACCTCTTTGTTCTCTTTGTTCTCTTTGTCTGATTTGGGGTTGGTTTTTCCTAAAATTAGGAATTCTGATTTGGGCTCCAGTTTGATTTTCTCTAGGAGGAGTCTCATCAACAATGTATAACATATTCATCATCCTTTCCATGGTTCTGATTAAGATTCTATTTTTGCATCAACAGAGGAGGTAGATGTTTCTTGTTTTATAGTTACTCCCTTCTTTGATCTTTGTCTAGCCCTCTTAGCTAATAAATTGGACTCTACACTCACAACATCTCTCTGCATCTCTTCCAAGTTTGCAGGGTTTCCATCTCTCAATTGATAAGACATGTCAGCATCCAAAACATCAAGGAATTTAATCAAAGCTAAACCTTGTGGGGATTTAATCTTTATTGGAATTGCAATATAAATATTATTAAATCTAGTGCAATAATCCTGCACACTTTCCCCAGGGGATATTTTAATACTTTCGTATTAAAACAAAATATGAAGTGGATTTTTCTTAACTTCCCATCTATTGAGGAATGATTGGTGGAAAGAAGTAATGTCATTTAGACTATAAGTTGGTAAGGATTTGAACCAGTCCCTGACTTGTCCATTTAAGCTTTGGGAAAATAATCTCATTTTGACATCTTCCTCATCTACTTCTTGCAGGTCAAAAAAGGCATTCATATTATCAACATGTCGATGTGCGGTCATAGTTCTAGTGCCATCAAACAGAGGAATCCTAGTTTGATAGTCTTGGGGCATATTATGTAAGGGAGAAGCCAAAACGAGGGGAGCATATCTTGCTACCATGATTGGTATAGGAGGATGAATAGAATATGAACTTGTGGAAGGTGTAGATGTAGGAACTCCTATAAAAGGCTGGATCACTATCTGTTAAGTTGTTTGAGATGTAGTGGAAAATATAGAAGAAGAAGGACTGGCTGATATATGATGAATCAATTAAGAATTAATATATGAAGAGGAAATGGTCAGGGAATAAAGTTATATAGATTGTTGAATATAGGCTTCATGTAAAGCTTGATAGAAATATGATGCTAGATCTTGTAACTTCTCAAAAATTTTAAGGATTTGTTGATCAAGATCTGATTCAAAAGATTGTCTCTCGGGTGTATTGGGTTGGAGAATAGCTTGATCTAATATTGTTTCATCCACGAAACTCTTAGATTTGGTTCCGAATAGAATATGATCAAAAGGTAGATCAAACTGAATATCCTAGATTGTGACAAATTTCTCTGGAAGAGAGGTTCCCCTAGGAGGAGGACTACTACTCCCTTCACTTTCTGCTAAACTTGTTTTCCTAATCAATTTTTCAGGGTCATCTACAACTTTTATATCATTTGGATCAGGATGAGATCTGGTGTGAATTCTTTTTGGAGCCACAACTAAAGCTTTAAAAACCTACTTAATTATTTACAAAGTTTTACAACCTCTGAACATTTATTTCTTAAATATTTGAATCCTTGATTTTCCAAAAATAAAGTTTTCTTACTAGGGAAAAGAATCTGTAGAAGTTGAAAATTTGTTCTTCCCCAATATGGCCGCCACTATGTTATCGCTCTATAATTTATAGAGGTTGTAGAAGAAAAGAACAGAGATAACCACAAAACCACTTTGGAAGTTGGGATCTAGCCCCGCAAGCTTCAGAGATGGATATCTTTGTAAAATTTAGATTTCTTTGGATTAGAATATTAGGCTAGTTATAATAGTTCAAGACTTGTTTGTTTGTTTGAAATATGTGGTTGATTGAATGCTGAAATTAGCATTGGGATATGGGGTATGTCTCTTAAAAAGGGATCTGTTTCATCTTTTTATAAAGTTTCTTTACAGGGAAGGGTAGTTAAACTGTTAGGATCTGGTAAAATTGGATGAAATGAATAGGAAGAAATGAGAAGAATTCCATCAAGTAAAGAGAGAAATTAAAAATTCCTTTTACTTAATTTCAGTTGAAAACATAGAAATTATTGAAATCGAGAAATATAGTATATTAGAATAAATTATGTTCGTTATCCTTCTTTTGAATAATTAGAATTAGAAACACATAAGAATGAAAACAAAGTAATAAAATATGAACTTAGAAATATTCACTTCACCAACAGCCTAACACGAAAATCATGTGAAAGAGCCTTTTTTATTACTGGTCGATCCTCTTAAAAGATACAAAGTATCTTTCTTTGATTCAAAATCAACCCTGAATACTTCGAAAGGGGAGGTATTTATGCATTTATTTACAAAATATCATGTCATAAATTATCAGAATATATTTTAGGGTTATCTAAACTAATTGTATCTCTAATTACAAAAATAAAGGAATCTTTAGATCTGCTCGGATTTCTAGTGTTGATTTAATGGAAGTTGTTGATGACATGTTCTTTTGACATCTTCTTAGCTTTTGTTCCCTGCCGATGAAAAATAGAACTCCTCTTTACTCAAGTAATTCACATAGTTTTCCCCACCTCTTTTTACTTAGGATTGATATTTTGAGTATTTTTTCTGTAAATTTCATTCATCTATGTGCATTTAGAAAAAGTGGGTTTAGTGATGAAAATGTGTTTGATCTCATGTGAAATGTTCAAATCAAATTGCAATGTTTCCAAGAATGCTTTCCTAGTGATGCTTCCTTGTATTCCAACAATTTTTTAATTGTCTTTTGCCACTGTCTTTAATTTTTGGTTATAATGAGGAAAAGTGATTAACTTGTCATTTAACACTAACAAACCAGGTATTCCTTTCTTGTTTAGCACCTCAAACTTGTTGAAGAACCTCTACACACCTATGTCCATAACCTAAGATTTTTCTTCCAATTGCAACATGAGGCCTTTCTTAGTTAGAACATTTTTTATTTCTAGGATAGTTTCATTTTTGTCTTCTATCTCTAGCTCCTCTAACTCCTATTTTTTTTAAGAGTTTATAAACCTGATGAGATTTGTGGCTTCTATTGACTTTTCTGCCAATCATTCCTTAATTATTTCAATGGCTCCTCTAGCTTTCTGAATTAACTCATGTTTCTCAAAGACGATCTCTATAGAAGGACAAATATCTGCCATGTATTTATTGATGTCAATCCATATATTTTCCTTAGCTTTGGCTAAGCTATGAGCCATGGTTGTTTATTTTCCTAACTTTTGTAGTCGTTGGATGAGACTCTAATATTTATGTGTGTCTTATTGATGAAAATTATTAATCCTTGATTTCTCTTCCTATAATGAATTTAACTATTCCTGTAACTTTTTTATTTTTGCTCCTTGTATGGACATGTCCTCCATAGATTTCACCAATTTATCTAAGGAATCTGATGTTTTTGGTGGGTTTGATGTTGATGTAGAAACTTATGTTGTTCTTATCCCTATCAAGGAAACTTCATCTAGTGGAACCATGGCCAAATGTGAATTCTTCTCTTTTTCCTTGATCAACTTGTCCATCTCTGCTTCCATTTCCATAATCTATGCATTTTGCTCCACAATCAATTTTAGGATTTATTTTCTTTGTATCTCTATCTCAGCCACTTATTTAGTTTGTGAATATTCTGTTGGTGGTAGTTTCAATTATTTCATGAGTGATGATATATCAAAATTCTTCTTCTTGATCAACTCTTTTGTTTCTTTGACATTAGTTGGGTCATATCTGTAGCACACCCTTTCTACTACTAAGGATTAATCACTCTTAAAAGGAAACTTAACACCACATGGTACATAACTCATACAGATATTATATAATCCACATGCATTTAAACAAATAAACACATTCTACACAGAGTATTCATATGAGTTACTGCCATGATTAACAATCAATAGTGTTTCATACTAATTCATATACACAGCAGAAATCATGACAACATAAGCAGTAGAGTCATGCAAAACATGATTAAAACATAACCAAGTGCAGACCTTCCGCGAACCTCCCAATTTTAGACCACACTGCTCATCAGCTCAGCAGTGGGTCACCACCGAGCTGGGACTAAGCTCCACCCCAAGACAAGGAATCCTAGGCTAGGTTGAGGTTACAGGGAAAACAACACACAACCACAAGGAAGGGATTCTCTCCAAGGAACCTCCCACGCTCACTGCCCATAGACCCTCATTCCGCACATGCATGTTCCACCCCAGGAGTATACACCTTCTCTGTCACCTAGACAGTCCTTCGGCTGCTAATCTCCCTTGCCTTGGGTTACAGGAGCAGGCCGGACTGGAAGTCTTCGGGCTCTGTGGTATCTACAGGGTTCCTTCCAGGAGTTCTCTCCTTCCTCTACGCACTCTCTCACCTGGAGAGAGTCTCTCACAGGTCCAACAACCTGTTCTTCCAATCTTCAACCACCTCTCTCACGTGGAGAGAGTGTTGTACAAACTGGCCAACAAGCCACTGGAATCCAGACACAAACACCCCAGGGAAGCTCCAGACAGGTGAAACGGTATAACCAGGCTTAGCAGGGACGAGACACTTATGTTTTCTCAATTTGGCAACACGGGATAGACTCACACTCTGGATTCTCAAGGATGCGCGACGATTCATCCACATAGGGGTTGATTTAGACTCCTCGGTTTAGAACAGAGAAGGGGTGTACCAACTTTCCAGAACAAACATAGACTCTTTCCCAAATCCATGCAAGCTTCTCGTTTAGGGAATATACACACCAGTTTTCTCAATGCCAAATACAGAATTTTCGAATCATAGGGACGCACCAAGTTTCTCTACAGGAGTCAGGTTGGTAGTACTATCCAAGGCTCCGTACGTGTTCAGAAAATCGGGTAGAATGGGGAAGGAACCCTTCTCACGGCTCACCCTGGTCGTTTTATTTGCATGCGTCAGGATTGACACTTGTCACCCATGAAACTGCATGCATTCCACCAGCACACATCTCCCTTGTATGTTCTCCCTCGCCAGAAACTTAGGATAAAACATAAAATGCACATGTCTTTTGGGAGAATATTAAAATATTATTCACAGGATTAAGCCCCCTAGGATTAGCCCCTAGGATCAACACTTAGCCCCTTTTTCCCACCTTCCAACCCCTAATTCCTTGCCCACTCTATGGATGCTTATTCCCCCTTCACTCATTCATCATGGTCGGTCTGCACATAGGGGTGTTTATATTTTATTAATTGTTCTGCGTGATTACATATACAACAACAGGCTCCTGGCCTTCAACACTCAGGCTCCCCTGGCCTAACAAACACATAAGCCTCCAGCTTATAAAAACCTAGCTCACCAGCCTATAAAACATAATTACAATTCATTTCAGAACATGGTTTACAATGGGGCTCGACGTTGGGGACACTACAATCCCCCTCCCCTTATTTTTTCACTATCCTCAATGCAACTTTACACAACATCTGCAAGCTTTTCAAAAAATTTCAAAAAGATGTGGGTACTCTGCCTGCATAACATATGCATGCTCCCATGTCACATCCTCAGGATTGTACCAAGTCCACTGGACTTTTACAAGATCTATAGCTCGATTTCGGAGATGTTTTCTTTTCCTGTCCAATATGCGCACATGATGCACTTGCAAGACACCTTCTGGTTCCACCTGAATCACATTCCAATCGATAACATGATTAGCATCAGGTACATATTTATTAAGCAGTGAAATATGAAACACATTGTGTGTTAGAAAAACAGGACCGTGGAGCAATAAAATAAAATAAATGCAGAAACAAAAAACACAGAAGACACACAATACAAGAGAGACACAAATTTACATGGTTCACCCAGTGTGGGCT